>JAQQSW010023510.1:0-10261 GCA_028646575.1 Pseudocheirus occidentalis
AGAGAGATTATCCTGCTTATTGTAAGCAGGTGCAGCCTTTTCATTCTGCCTCCAGGTGATCACTTGTACTCCTGTTAGCTGAGGACCGGTTCAACCCATCCATCTCATGTGGAGTATCAACGACCCTCTTTAGGAGTCTCGTCCCCACATGAGGTATCAGAGACCTAACAGTACATGGCACATACACAAAAATTGACCATGTACTAGCATGTCTTATGAGTCTCTGATCTTATATCTGATTATTGTTAGGCAGATTTGCAGCAACTGAGGGGTTCCTTTAGGGCAGTGATGTGGACTCCAAGCCCCCTTAGTAACCTCAAGGTCATTGTGATTAGGAGAGTTTGCTAATTTTGCATGCATGCATTAGATGACATTTGCTAACTTCTCAACACAGAAGCAGGTCAATCAGTGGTCAAACACGTAGTCACTTCTGTCATCTAGGATCTGGAAATAGGCTAACCCTCACATTATAACAACATAGAATTAATCCAAAAAGTCTAAATAGCATGGAGGCATCATGACCATAAACAGAAGAGAAGCTACAGAAGTGTCATGTGATGTAGGACTGATAGCAGGGATGGCCATGGTAGATTGAAGAGGTATTAAGAGAACTGGTATTCAGTGATATTTTGATAAAACTCTCTAATGTGGTTTAACAAACAAAGTAAATTGAAATACATGGTGCCATAAAGGCCTTCACAAATTAGAATTAAATATAGGTGTACACCCACTTGACTAGCACTTCTTCAGTGGGAAACAACAAGGATAGTAAGAAGTTAGATTCTAGGGTAGAAATTGCAACTCATATCTTCATAGAGGCTATGCCCAAAGGGCTATATATAATTGCATACCCTTTGTCCCAGTAATACCACTTCCAGGGTTGTATCATAAGATATTATAGAAGTGGGAGGAAGACGCCTAAGTACAAAAATATTTATTGCAGCTTTTTTTGTGGTGGCAAAGAATTGGAAATTAATGGGATGCCCCTCAATAGGGGAATGGTTAAACAAGTTGTGGTATATGAATGTAATGGAATACTACTGTGTTAAAAGAACTGAGGAGCAGATGGACTTCATATTTACCTGGAGAGGTTTATACAAACTGATGCTGAATGAGAAGAGCGGAACCAGGAGAAATTTGCACACCATTATAGACACATCATATGTATGACAACCAACTTTGATAAACTGGACTCTTCTCAGCAATATAACGTTATAAGAAAACTCCAAAAGACTCATGATGGAAGGAGATGTCTACATTCAGAGAAAGAACTAGAAAGAACAGAGTTTGAATGCAGACTGAAGCAAACTACCTACTCTCTTTCTTTTTCTTGGTTTTGTTTCCTCTTTCCCATTGTTCATTCCATCCCATTGTTCATTCCATCCGAACAATCCTTCTTTACAACCTGACTAATGTCTAATGTGAAAGTATTTGCAGATCTTATATTTGATTGCATGTTGCCATGTGGGGTGAGGGGAGAGGTGGGGAGGAGAGAGAGGGGGAGAAAATTTGAAACTCAAGGGATTGTGCAACTGAATCTTTGTAACAGTAGTCAATTTAGCAGATACTTAGCCCTTAGTAACTTAGGGCTAAGTACGGAAGGTGTGAGCTCTGTCTCCTGTTCCTGATGTGGCAGGAGGGGTTTGGCTGAGACAGGAGGCCAGTGTGTGTATATAAGAAGAGTTCTAGAGACAGAGACAGAATCAGGAATCTTCCTCCTGGTGACTCTTGGTGGAGGAAGCAGGATTGTCCCAGCATCTGGGAGCTGGGCTGCTGGAGAATCTGATGAAGGTTGCCTGAGAAGCTGAGAAGGCTGCCTGGAAGGCCTCCTGGAAGGCTGCCTGGAAGGCCTAGATTTCTCCTGGGTCCTAGGGCCAGCTGATGAAATTGAAGACACTGAGGGGTGGACAGTTTGTGTAATTTTCTAATGACTGTCCTTAGTGATTAATGATATTTAGTAATTGTGAATTTAGATTAGTGACTGATTAAGTTAATGGTTGCCCCATGAGTGGGAGATTTATTATTGTATTGTGAATTGATTGAATGATTGAATATTGATTATTGTATTGTGAATTGATTAATGATTAAGTAGGAAGGGTTTCCCCCTTAAGGAAACCAGATGATTATTCTTTTATTCTTTGTTCTAAATATTGTGACCACTGTAGTGAAAACTGTGAGGCCATTCTAATGTTAAGCTGTTATGAACACTATATTGTGATTTTCTGTGATAAGACATAATGTTGTGAAGATTATATTATGATTTGTTGTGAATGTCTGCCTTGATTTGTAATGGAATAAATAGAGTGTTCACTATGCTGTGTAATCCAAACCTTTAAAGCTGTTCACAATAGCATTCTTTTGGGAAGCTGTGGGAAGCTGCTTGTGCATGGCATTACAATCTTATAAACAAACAAATTAATAAAGACAAAAAAACCCATAAAATATAAAAAGAAAGAAAGAAGAATATGCCAACTATCTTTAAGTAATTGAGGGGTTGACACATGGAAGAGGAATTGGGTTTCTTCTGCTTGACTTAGGAGGGGAAAAAGCAATGGAAGTGGTAAAGATGTATGTTTATATTTGAGGTATGTTAAAACTTCTTAACATTTGTTATTATTGTTGTTTCAGTCATATCTCACTCTTCCTCATCCCGTTTAGTGTTTACTCAGCAAAGATGCTGGAATGGTTTGCCATTTTCCTCTCTGGTTCATTTTATAGGGGAGGACTAAGGCAAAGAGGATGAAGTGACTTGCCCAGGGTCACATAGCTAGTAAGTGTCTGAGGCCACATTTGAACTCAGGAAGAGGAGTCTTCCTAACTCCAGGCCTGGCACTCTTTCCACTGAGCTACCAAAAGAGGAATAAGCGGCCTCAGGGGTGCTAGACTGAGATAAAATTACACTAGGCATTTTCTTGCCAAGGATATAAAACAGTTGTGGGGTATGGGGTAGATGAATTTCTTGCAGAGTCACAGTTGGACTAGTTAGCTTTTGAGGTCCTTTCCAACCTCAAGATTATGTAATTCTTTGATTCTGTCATTTTCAGTCATGAACTTGTATATTATGAAGTACAGAGCTGCTTTTAGAGACTGAGGCAGTTAAAGCATTCATTATAGTATGATGTTATCACAGGCCTTACAGAAAAGCTCAAATTTTGTTTGGGAGGGCAGAAAACGTAGGGGAGGCAAGGAAGAGAAAAAAAATCAAGAGTCAAGATTCATTAAGGAAAGAGAAGAGCAATGAGTGAATGACCTTGATAAAATGAGGAAAGAAATGTATGAATAAAATGTACATACAAAAGACAGTCCATTCTTAAGATCATAGCTTCAGAACTGGAAAGGACCTCAGACATCATCTAACCCAAACCCTCTTGTTTTTATGCTGATTAGAGAAGCATCCATGTAGAGCTGAAAGGTAACTCAAATGTCATTTAGTCCAAATGTCTCATTTGACAGAGAAATCCTAAGAACATACATTGCGAGCTGGAAGAAATCCTGAAGGCTTTGAGTTCAACCTTCTCATTTGACCAGTGAGAAAAATGAGGCACCAAGAGGTTAAATGATGCAGAGTCACATAGTTGGTGAGGATCTGAGGATTTCTGACTCCACTGGTACCACGGCTCTGAAAGGTCATGGAACACCCTCAATGAGAAGACTAGACCTTGGAGGTGGGATCAGAAGACACTTACTACCATCTTTAATAATTAAAGAACTCATTTTCATCTAAAATTTTAATAAAATGAACCTGGAACATGTGAACATGGAATAATACATACATTAATATATCAAGATACAGATTACATACATTGATATTTAAAGAAACTAAATATTTGCAGTGTTCCATCACTGACAGCACCAAATGGCAAAGAGCAGAAACTGCTATGTCCAGAAATAGGTCCAGAAACCTTTTAGAGAAATTCCTTTGGAATCAGGCCTTCGTGGTCAGCTTCCTTTTGGAAGCCACACCTGGAATCTTGTTCTGAGAATATACTTTAGAACTCTTTGAACAATATATTTGGCAAAATAAGAGGATTCCACTTGTAAAAGAAGAAGCTGCACTTGAAATTCCCAATGGGAAAGAAAGTCCAATTTTTCTCTTAGATATTTTGGTCATTTTAACGGGAAAATTTTCTGGCAATTCCATGGTGCTAAGACCTCTCAAATCCATGTAGGTATTCCAGGTCACTGAGACTCCAACACTGATACTACTGAGGATGAAGCAATAGCCAGCAATTACTTGACATGTTTGAATGAAATGTGGGTATGGTTCATTTTTCAAGATAATCAACAATTCCCCCACACTGTAAATAAGACCAGTCATTTGCAGGAAGACTGGCAATAAGATCAGGTCCTGGCAGTAATGAAGTTCTTTGGGGTAAACCCAACTTGAATTGATTTCCGAACAAACCACTGTTGCATGTTTGATTACAGGATGATGGTGAAGATAGCAAAATTTCCAAAGTCCAATCCATGTAGCAGAAATATTCTTGTTGTCAAAATGCCATGTCCTCCAGTACACAGAATTTGCTATGTCAATATATAACAACCAACTCACCAAAGCCAATATTATGGCGGTCACCAGGGTAAGAAATTGTGTCAAGTCAATTGTCATGATAGGCTGAACGTTGATGAGTTGTGGAGACTATTCAGGAACACTGAAGAAGAGAAAATAAGAAGAGAGCAATTAAAAAACATAACTTTCCCTGCTGTTGCCTTGTCTAACATAGGGACAATGCTATATTTGAGTATTCAACATAGAGCAGTAAAGGTATTTTTTAAAAAAAACTTCTATGGAAGTGAACATTTGGGGGTTTTTGACTATGAATTTTCTTGGCATTTTGTCTTTCCAGATTAAAATGGTCAAGGCCAATGGTGTCAAACTCAAACAGAAATCTCATATCGACTAAGAAAATTGCCGGTGAAATTTATCCATGCCTCATTGTATTTTGATTTATTTTTGTTAAACATTTTCCAATTACATTTTCATCTGGTTCCTCCTCACATTAGAGTTTGGAGACTGCTTAGAGCAGAGAAATTTGATACTTATGGACTAGGTGATCACCTAAAATCCTTTTTGTGTCCAATATTCTATGATTCCAGAATCTGCTTAGGGAAAGTGTGTGTGTGTGTGTGTGCATGTGTGTGTGTGTGTGCATGTTTTAATAGACTTGAGATTTCATTACTTTAGGAAAGAAACTTCTTTCAATGCTCATGTGCAATTATTCTGCAATGTATAGTTTCAGGAGTTATCTAGAATTTAATGACTTTCCCAGAGCTAAATTGTATATGTGTCAGAGGACTGAAGAGGTGGATTCTGTCCACATTTCCACACTGCCTCCACCCTGCCTCTCTCTAATCAAGCCAACTTTGATGTTTTAAATGAAGCATCATAATGAAAAGACTACAGGTAAATTCTTGATTATCTGCACTGAGACAGGGGTGGAAGTGGCATTATTTTTTTTTTCAAAACTGGATAATGGAAACATCCTAAGAGAAGCAGCTTGTCATAATAGATCAACTGGAGTCTTCAAGTACAAAAATATTTATAGCAGTTCTTTTTGTGGTGACAAATAACTGAAATTGAAAATATGTCCATCATTTGGAGAATGACTAAACAAGGTGTGGCATGTGAATGGAATGGAATGCGATTGTTCCATCAGAAATGACAAACAGGTGGATTTCAGAAAAATCTGGGAAAATTTATATGAACTGATGCTGAGAAAAGTGAGCAGGATCAAGAGAACATTGTACACAGTAACAGTAATATTTTGTGGTGACCAACTTTGAAAGACTTAGCTCTTCTCTGCAATGAAATGATCTAAGATAATCCCAAAAGATTAAAGATGAAAAAGTTATCCACATCCAGAGAAAGAACTTTGGAGTCTGAATGCAGATCGAAGCATACTCGCTATTTGTTTTTTATTGTTCCTTATGGCTTTTCTCCTTGGTTCTGCTTCTTCTTTACAATATGACTAATGGGGAAATATGTTTAATATGATTGTACATGTATATCAGATTACATGTCATCTTGGATTGGGGAAAGAAGAAGGAGGGAAAAAACAATTTAGAACTCCAAATCTTATGCCAGTGAATGTTGAAAACTAAGAATGAATAAATAAATAAATTTTTAAAAATAAATTATAAAAAGCAAGCCTCAGAGTCTCCACAGTGTGGGTTCAAATACTGCCTCTGCCACATACTAACTTTGTGACCCCAGTCAAATCATTTATCCTCTCTTCAGTCCAAGCAATTTTCTAAGATGGACAGTTATATAAATCAGTTGCAGGGAGTTCAATAAAATTGCCATGTGTGACCCTCTAAAAATACTATGACCTTAGACCTTTTAGAATTGGAAAGGGCCATAGAAATAATATAGTTGGGCCAAGAAGCACCTTTACTGAAGTCCCACAGGCTTTGTACTTCTCTCTTTTGCTGCTATCAGATATCCCTAGATTCCTGAGAGAATTTTAAAATATTCATCCTCTTCCTTTTCCTCTTCTGCCACACCCACACTCCCAGATACACACACACACACACACAGCCTAGGGTCAGGTGTCAGCAGACTCATCCTTTTTCAAGGCAAGACAGGTCGATATATTTAAAAGAAATAAAATAAAAACTGTTTTATCAGGGAATTAAGAATGAAGCTAAGTAAAACAAAAGACTAGAAGTCCAACAAGCAGAACTCAGAACTATTTGTCACTTTATGCTTGCCTTGTTCATCTCACTTTTACAAGATAGGCCAGGCAAGTATTATCTGATTTTTTCCATGGAGACAAAGTGAGACACAGAGGGGTTAGAACTAGTTCTTGGACCCAGCTTTTCCATTTCTTTTCATGTTCTTCCCACTCCACTAAAGACCTAGAGACTGTCAGGGGTAGAAAGACAAGAGGCCCTAACTCTATCTCTTTCTGGAGTTCCTGTTCTTTAATTCTTCATTATAACCTCTGGAAAGTTTATTCCTCCCATTTATTTCTTTCTTCCCTTCTGTGACTGAAGAAAGAGCACTGGGTCACCACTGGCTCAGTGAAAATCCACTGGACTGTCATTGTCCAGGGGCAGGGAGAACTTTAAAGTTAAGAGAGCTCATCCTCACCCCTCTTTGGTGGCACATGAACATTTGGACCCATATGGCACATAAGGAGACACCTTTTTTCTTTGGGTGATTGTCTCAGAACAACCAGAGGCACTAGAGGCGGAAAAAATCCATTTCCTTACATCAGACTTTTTAACGTTATGCAAAAATTCTAAATAAAATATTAACAAAAAAATTGCAGCAACTTATCACAACAATATACACTTTGATCAGGTAGAATTTATTCCAGGAATGCAAGTGTGGTTCAGTATCAGGAAAACTATTAGTCTAATTGCTCATATCAACAACAAAACTAGAAGAAACCATATGATTATTTCAATCAATGCAGAAAAGGCTTTTGACAAAATACAACATTCATTTTTATTAAAAACACTAGAAAGTATAGAAATAAATAGAGTCTTCCTTAAAATATTAAGTAGTATCTATCTAAAACCATCAGCAAGTATTGTACGTAATGGGGATAAGCTAGAAGCATTTCCAAAAGATCAGGGGTGAAACAAGGGTGTCCACTATCACCCCTCTTATATAATCTGGTACTAGAAATGTTAGCAGTAGCAATAAAAGAAGAAAAATAAATTGAAGAAATCAAATTAGGCAAGGAAGAGACTAAGCATATCTTTTAGCAGATGATATGATGATATACTTAGAGAATCCTAGAGAATCAAGTAAAAAACTACTTGAGACATTAAATAAATTTGTCAAAGTTGCAGGACATAAAATAAACCCACATAGGTCCTCAGCATTCCTATATATCTCTAATGATATCCAACAGCAAGAGCTAGAAAGAGAAATCCCATTTAAAGTTGCTGTAAACATTATAAAATATTTGGGAATCTACCTGCCAAAACAAACCCAGGACCTATATGAACACAATTATAAAATATTTTTCACACAAAATAAAGTCGTATCTAACTAATTGGAAAAACATCAGTTGCTCATGGCTGGGTCGAGCTAATATAATAAAACCCACAATTTTACCTAAATTAAATTACATATTTAGTGCCATACCAATCAATCTACCAAAAAATTACTTTGGTGAGCTAGAAAAAATAGTAGCAAAATTCATTTGGAAGAACAAAAGGTCCAGAATATCAAGGGAATTAATGAAAAGAAATGCTGAGGAAGGCAGCCTAGCCATACCAGATTTTAATATGTATTATAAAGCAGCAATCATCAAAACTACTAGATACTGGCTGAGGAATAGAGTAGTTGATTAGTACATGAGACTCTTCAGCCAATGACTATAGTAATCTACTGTTTGATAAACCCGAAGACCCCAGTTTTTGGAATAAGAACACACTGACAAAAACTGCTGGGAAAACTGGAACATAGTATGGCAGAAATTGGGCATAGACCAATATCTAATACCATACACCAAAATAAAGTCAAAATGGGTGAACAATTTAGATATCTTTATACCTATATATAAATATATCTATCAATACACACACATACATATATGTATATATATGTATATATATGTATATATACATATATAACTTTATATCTTTATATATTCTGATACTGAAAGCAATCTGGGAGAGCAAGGAATAACTTACCTGTCAGATCTATGGAGAGGGGAAGAGTTTATGATGAAACAAGAATTAGAGAGCATTATAAAATGCAAAATGGATTAATTTTGATTCCATTAAATTGAAAAGTTTCTGTACAAATAAAGCCAATGTAACCAAGATTAAGAGGGAAGTGGGAAATTGGAAAAGAATTTTTACAATCAGTGTCTCTGATAAAGGTCTCATTTCTAAAATATACAAAGAATTGAGTCAAATCTAAAAGAATACAAGCCATTCCCCAATTGCTAAATGGTCAGAGGATATGAACAGGCAGTTCTCAGAAGATGAAATTAAAGCTATCTATAAGCATATGAAAAAATGCTCTATATCACTATTGATTAGATAAATGCAAATCAAAACAACTCTGAGGTGCCACATCTCACTGGCCAGATTGGCTAAGATGACAAAACAGGAAAATGATAAATTCTGGAGAGGAAGTGGAAAAATTGAAACATTGACGTACTGTTGGTAGAATTGTGAACTGTTCCACCCATTCTGGAAACAATCTGGAACTATGCCCAAAGGGATGTAAATAAGTGTATACCCTTTGACGCAGCAATAGTACTTCTAGCATTATATCCCAAAGAGATCAGAGAAGTGGGAGGAGGACCCATAGGTATAAAAATATTTATAGCAGTTCTTTTTATGGTGGCAAAGAACTGGAAATCTAAGGCATGCCCATCAATTGGGGAGTGGCTGAATAAGCTGTGGTATATGAATGTAATGGAATACTACTGTGCTATAAGAAATGAGGAGCAGACAAACTTCATAATAACCTGGAGAGACATATAAACCGATGCTGAGCAAGAAGAGCAGAACCAGGAGAAATCCGTACACAAATACAGACACAGCATATGTGCGATGACTAACTTCAATAGACTGGGCTCCTCTCAGCAATGTAAGGTTTTAAGACAACTCCAAAAGACTCATAATGGAAAGAGATCTCCACATCCAGAGAAAGAGCTGCGGAGCCTGAATGCAGATGGAAACAAACTACTTACTCTGCTTCTTTTTCTTGTTTTGTTTTGTTTCCTCTTTCCCACTGATCATTCCATCAGTTATAATCCTTCTTTTACAACCTGACTAATGTTTAATGGGAAGGTATCTGTAGATCCTATATTTGAGTGCATGCTGCCATGAGAGGTGGGGGAGGAGAGGAAGGGGAAGAAAATTTGAAACTGAAGGGACTGTGGAATTGAATGTTGTAAACTAAAAGTAAATAAATTAACTGTTTTTTTCTCATAAAGTCATTAGCTTCCACTTGCTCCACTCTAATTCTGAAGGAATTATCTCTTCAGAAAGCTTTTGAGATTCTTTTTCCATCTGGCAAATTCAACTTTTTAAGGCATCTTCTTTTCAATGGCTTTTTGGGCCTCTTTTGGGCCTCTTTGAGTTATCTATTTTAAGGTGTCATTTTCTTCAATCAGGTTGTTGACTCTCTTCATGATTTTCTTGCATCATTCTCATTTCTCTTCCCAATTTTTCCTCCACTTCTCTTATTTGGTTTTCAAAATCCTTCTTAAGCTGATCTATGGCTTGTAGGCATTCTTCATATTTCTTGGAAGCATTTGGTGTGGCAGTTCTGACTGTGTTGTCT
>JAQQSW010023511.1:0-10261 GCA_028646575.1 Pseudocheirus occidentalis
CCTCTCTTCCTTCCTTCTTCTTTCCTTCCTTCTTCATTCCTTCCTGTCTGCCTGCCTTCCCATAGGCTTTCCTAAGCTCCTTTAGTAAAGTGAGACACAATGCTAGATCCAGGGGGGAAAAAAGTAACCTCAGCATTTTAGCCACCGAGAGTAAATTCTCAGCTTTAGGTGCCAAACTTTTTAAAACAAACAAACACGAATGATCCCTTGAGCTCAGTAAGGCTCTTTGACTTGTTAATTCCTTTTGGACAACTCTTATTGGTCCAGGAACTTATTTAATTCTGTCAAAGACAAAATTAAAAAAGTTTATGGTTAACATATGATATACTTCCAAATTTTAATCTCTGAAGACCAGACTATGTCACATTATGATCATGTGTCTAATAAAAATTAATAGTCCTATAGTTTGGGATTCCACTATTTAAAAACCTTATGAATATGAATGAGTGAACAAACAAAAGCAGACATAAGCTTACTAAAATTGGGCAAGGGCATTATTTCTTATCCATTCCTAACCATGGTCTTCGTCCTTTCAAACAAATCCATGTTGAGCCAACTCAAAGTGTCAAAGGAATTATAGGGTATTCCCTTACACTTGCAATATTTTCTGTTCTCCTCCACTATAGTCTTTTTATCATATTTTACTGCCTCATACATTTCCTTACATCTCAATATTTTCTTCAAAATTTACCAATGGTGTCCTGATCCTTCAGTATCACATACTGAATTGCTTTTAACATTTTTATCCCATTAAAATTGTCACTTTTATGTGGTATGTACATCTTTGACTAAAAATAACGCATTTTCGTCACAAAGGAAACAGTCTTTTGCTTTGGTGTCATGGAATCTACTTCACCTCAATATGGCAACCATTTGTTCCCATTACAATTAGATATCACTAAGGGTAAGATTATATTGACTCTTTTGTAATATTTTTGAGAGTTTTTGAGAGTTTTTTTGAGACTTTGAGACTTTGAGAATTTTTGACAGTTTTTGAGAGGTGGCATGAGGCAGTGGAGTGAAGTAAAAGTCCAGAAGATGTCAGTACCAATCCTTTGACATACACTACTTGTAATACTACTTAACCTTTCAGTAACCCAAGTGACTCCCTATGATTGTAAAATGCAAATAAATTGTATCTCCACATTTATTGAAAAGTTTTCATTCTAGTTTATTTTATGAAATCACATCTTGAGCCTACCTTCTATTTTCCCCATTCCCCCCCACTGTAGTGACATGAAACTTTAATTAATTTACATAAAATATCATGTTCTTATTGTTTTTACTGCATAGATCACATTATACCAATTTCACACTGCATTTGAACTGAATAAAGACCTCTTATATCAGATTCATTCTAACAGCTTAATCATTTGAATTCAGCTACCATTTTACAAATACTGCCAATAAACCATACATCACAATTGATGATTCCTAGTCTAATAGACTCAATAACAAAGTGAGAACTGAATTCTCCACAGAACAGGTTTTAATAGTGGTTCTTGATATCTATTCAGATCTAGTATTTTAGCAGCTAGAGGTGCATTTGCATGGTAGTAACTACATCAAGTAAATTTATGACCTTATCTTTAAAATACATCACTGCAAAAGTATTTATCATTGAACTTCATATCCGTTCTGACATTTGGATTGACAAGTGCCTGCAGGATAATAAAGAAAAGATTAAGTAAAAGAGCACTTTGCTGATTTAAGAGAAGACTAATCACCTATGTTAATTGGGACTAGTTTTGCTATTAATATTTCCAGTCATGAAATACCATCATATTGGGAAGGGAACTTTTTGTACATCTCTATAACTTCCAAGAGTGCTGAATTTAAGTCTCAGATAGTACCACTTCATTTTCTATCCCGTCTGTACATTCCAAAAATTAGTCTTAAAATGTGCATCTCCCATCTCAAAGTGCTCCAAAAACTTGGCCAATGCTGAACATACTGGGAATATTGAATTTTGACCCCTGTACATACTGATCTATTAATAAATCTCAGGAGAATATCTAATTTTAATATGAAAACACCACTGGACATTGCTTACTAATGGTTAGCCTGCTATGTACTACAATGCAAAGCTTATTTTATATGGTACTACGTAAGCAAATTGTTTTTTTTTTTATTTTTAGGAGCTAAAATTTGATTTTTCTCCTTCCCATCCACCATTTCATCCCCTCTTCCCTATTAACAGCATATTTATGAATTTCCAATTTGTCTTTTGTAAAGTTGTAACAAAACAGTTGCTCTCTTCTCCCCCCAATCTATCCTATACATATTATTTCCATATCAATCTCATACAGCATTGATTTCCATATCATTTTGCTCTGCCTGAAAGTCTTCAATGGTTCAGCATTAATTTCAGGATTAAGTCCAAATTACTTCTGTTTACATTTAAAGTCTTCTGCAACCTTGCCCTAACCTCACTTTCTGGGTTTCTCTCCCACTTATTCCCTATCATAAACCCTTTCTTCCAGTTGAACTTGTCTACTTACTGTCTTCAGAATATATAAAAACAGTTCCCATTTCTAAGGTCACATAGCCCTTTATACAAACAATTAACCTCTCAACTTTTCTTTAATCGTTACCTCTCTGCTCATATAAAATCTACCCAATCTCCGCAACTCATGTCAACTCACATATTTTTTTCGGCCTTCACAGACTGTCCTAGAGCACAGTAATTCCTCCCTCTCTACTATAACTGAGGATTTATTTTGTTTTATTTTATTTTTTTAGCAAATTGAGACCCAGGAAGGTTAAATAACTAATTCAAGGTAACATATAACTAGTGGTAGAGGCCAGACTTGAACCAAGTGTCCCTTACTATAAAATTAGTGAGCTTTCTAATATATCTGATATTACATCATTTTAACACACACACACACACAAACACACACACACACTTGTACATTCATATACCTGCAGATAAAAAGAATGGAATATTAGATACACCTGAAACCTCAGTGAGTCTAGACTGTGTATAAACTCTGTGCATGTGTATACACACAGACACACACACTGAGATGCACACATATGCATATGTAATAATACATGTTCACATATATGCATGTATCTCTATATCTATTTATCAGTGTGACTATATCTAGAATGTATAGCTACACTCATGCATATACATTTATATATCTGAAAAACATTATGACATAGCAGAAATGGAGGTTAGCATACTTTTCTTAGAAACAGGAAGAGCTGTGTTTAAGTTTACCTCTGACACATCTTGCTTACCCTGAGCAAGTTTATCTCTTGATGAATTAGGCAAATCTCTAAAACTCTAAGTTATAGAAAGGGGGTCAATTTGTCACATCATTAGAAGGTCATCACTGGAAACTTCATGGTTCTGATTTAAAACGGAACAAAATAAATAAAAGACTACAAATAAATCTTGTGGTTGTTGTCCTTTGTGTTTGAAGAAGACCAAAATGACATAACTATGTTGGGCTCAAGGCATAGTGTGTTGACTGTGACTGAACAGAATTTTCAGTTTTATTTAATGAGGTAGAGAAAAAAACAATTATATTCTACTCACATCTTTTCAGTAAAGCATCATTTGTTTTTAGTTTTTTGATGTGTGAACATTAGAAAACTCAAATCCAGCTGGCTTTCTTAAGAACCTAATGTATTTTGTAAAGGGTTAAATATTATTGCCTTTTCCTCATTATGAGTCCATTTACACTCTCCTGTGTAGCACCATTCATGAGATTTTAGGATCCCTGGATGCATGGCTTAGTGGCTGGAATTTATGTGCAGTAGCAGCAAATGCTCTTGCTATGAAGTTCTCGTGAACCATATGTGCAAAACTAGGAAACACCTGCTCTCTGTTAGCTGATTTCCCCTCTATAAGTTATGAGTCCAGAGGGATGAAGTGGATAGTTGTGCAGATTATCAAGCTAAGCTTCCAAAGTTCTTTCAGAGAAATTTTACTTGTCTATTAATGGCATTATGTCAGCATAAACTTCCACAGATTTAGAGATAGCCATGGGAGAACCAAGATTCCCTTGAAGCAACTATATGGGTCATTCTTTTATTTTTTTTTTGAGGGAAAAAGGCAAGGCAGTTGGGGTTAAGAGACTAGCCCAAGGTCAAAGAGCTAGTTAAGTGTCAAATGCCTGAGACTACATTTGAACTCAGGTCCTCCTGACTCTAGGGCAGGTACTTTATTCACTGTGCCACCTAGTTACCCCCTTGCCTCCCCATTCTTGACAAGGAAATATATACCTGAAAATATCATGATATATGTTACAGACAAACTTTGAAGTCCTTAGAAGATCTTTATTACAAATTAATGACATTTTATCTTGTACATTTTTTTCCTGCTCACAACACTGAATCTGTTGGGAGATTTATTAATACATTCACAAATTCTCCTTTGATGGAATTATCTTACTTTAAAAAAATATTTATTTTCTTGTTTGCATCACTCATTTCCACGAGACTTTGAGTTACAATTTTTCTCCCCATCTTTCCCCTACTCACTGCCCCCAAACAGCAAACCCACAGTATAGCCCCTCCCCAAATCTGCTCTCTCCTATGACATCCCCCGTTGCCCTTCTGATTCTCCGTAGTGCAGGATGGGTCTCTCTACCCCAGTGACAGTATATCTTAATTCTCAGTTTCATGTAGTTCATAATACTAATAACACACACATATGTGTATATATATATATATATATGTATATATATATATATATACATAAATATATTTTTGACATTTGATTATAGAACTTTAAATTCTAGACTCTTTCCCTTCTTTCCTCATCACCCACCCCCATTGGAAGGACAAGCAATTCAATACAGGCTGCACATGTGTAATTATGCAGAACATCTCCACAGTGGACATATTGTGAGAGACTGATTATATGTCCCTCCTTCCTATCCTGCCCCCCTTGTTCTATTCTCTATCCTGTACCTGTCCCTTTACAGAAGTGTGTGCTTCCAGCAACCCTCCCCCAGACCCTACCCTCCCCTCTGTCATCCCACCTCTCATCCCCATTCCTAGTACTCTCCTGTGTGGCAAGATACCCAGTTTAGAGTTTATGTCATTCCTTCCTTAAGCCAAATTCAATGAGAGTAAGGTTGACCCTTTCCCTTTTGCTTTCCCGTTCTTCCCCTCCATTGTAACAATTATCCCTAGCCTCTTCTATATGAGATAATTAACCCCATTCTGTCTCTCTCTGTCTCCTCTCATTCTAGTCCTCTCCCACCTCAGAATTTCATCTTTTAAAGTAGTGTCCCTTCATATTCAATTCATCCTGTGTCCTCTATGAACTCATATATACACACACTCAGATATATGATCATATGCATATATAAACACTCCAATATAGACATTTATGTTTATACATATATATACATTTGTGTTCCCTTCACCTATTCTCATACTGAGAAAAATTTTATAAGTTACAATTATCATTTTTCCATGTTGGTATGTAAATAGTTCAACTTTGACAAGTTCCTTATGATTTCTTTTCCATAATTACTTTCTAATGCTTCTTGTATTTGAGTGTCAAATTTTCTTTTCAGTTTGGTTTTTTTTCAGCAAGTATTCTTGAAAGTCCTCCACCTCATTGAATGACCATATTTTCCCCTGCAACACTATATTCAATTTTGCTGGGTAGATAATTTTGGTTTTTATCGTAGATCCCTTGATCTCCAGAATATCATATTCTAGGCCCTTCAATCCCTCAATGTAGAAGCTGTCAGATTCTGGGTTATCCTAATTGTGTTTCCACAGTATTCAAATTGCCTCCTCTAGGCAGCCTGTAATATTTTCTCCTTCATCTGGGGACTCCAGAACTTGGCTATAACTTTCCTAGGATTTTGGGGGGTAAGGGGTCTTTTTCAAGAGGTGGCCAGTGAATTCTTTCAAATACTATTTCACCCTCTACTTCTAAAATAGCAGGGCAATTTTCCTTGAGAATTTCTTGAAGAATGCTTTCTAAGTTCCTTTTTTGATCATGGCTTTTAGGTAGTCCAAAAAATTTTAAATGGTCTCTCTTGGATCTATTTTCCAGGTCAGTGGTTTTTCCAAGCAGATATTTCACATTACCTTCTATTTTTTCATTTGTTAGTATCTGTTTAATAGAATCTTGATTTCTCATAAAGTCATTCACTTCCATTTGTTCCACTCTAATTTTGAAGGAATTATTCTCTTCAGAATGCTTTTGAGATTCCTTTCCCATCTGGCAAATTCAACTTTTTAAGGCATTCTTCTCTTCATTGGCTTTTTGGGCCTCTTTCACTATTTGAGTTAATTCGTTCTTTAGGGTGTTATTTTCTTCAATCGGGGTGTTGACTCTCTTTTTATGATTTTCTCGCATCATTCTCAATTCTCCTCCCAATTTTTCCTCCACTTCTCTTATTTGGTTTTAAAAGTCCCTTTTCAGTCAATTTATGGCTTATAGGCAATCTCATGTTTCTTGGAAGCATTTGGTGTGGGAGTTCTAACTGTGTTGTCTTCTTCCAGCTCCATGTTTTGATCCCTTTTGTCCCCAAACAAGGATTCTAGAGTTTGACTACTGTTCTTACTTTGCTTCCTTTGCCTGCTCATGCTGTCAGTGAATTACTTGATTTTTTTTTTTTACCTCTGTGGAACTCTGCTTCCAGAGGGGAAAGCTCTGTCCCAAATTGCTGGGGTATTTGCAGTTGCTGGAGCTACTAGGAGGCTGATACAGCCTGCATCAGCTTAGGTTCACTGAAAATGCACCCCAGGACCACCACCCAAGACCACAATCTGAATCCAGGCCACTCAATAAAAGAGCACTTAGCCTCTGAGTGATTTCTTGGCCCGCTTGCAGTCTGTAGTCCTAGAGCTCTGAAGCAGCCACATGGAGGTGACTTCTGGGCCACCACTTCTGCTGTTTCCTTGCCCCAGAGGCAGTTTGGTCAGACTGCTTTTCTCCCCCAACTTTAGCTGTGTTCCACTGACATTTCACTTTGTCCTTGTTTCTTATGGTTTGATAATTCTGGAAACTGCCTCAGCTGCCACTGATCCAGTCTCCTGAAGGCTCCAGCTGCCACTCATTCAGGCTGCCCCAGGGCCAAACTGCAGTTTCAGGCTTGGCTGGTTTCCACTCCAAGCATGCTGTGATGATCCCTTCCTGCCAAGCTGCTTTCAGAGGGACATGGGTTTTTCTGTATTTTTATGTGAGTTTTGGAGCACTAAAATTTGTATAGAGTCATATTTTATGGGTATTTGAGTTGGCTGTGTGGGAGCTGTGGTATCTTGTTGCTTCTATGATGCCATCTTGGCTCTGCCCCCTTTTGTTTTTAAGACTATTATTTTTTTTTAAAACTTAATTATGTATTAAGTTATTAGTAAAAGTTCATTTGAGATTTATAAAAGCCTATAAAAGCTAAAAGAGTTTCACATTATTGTCCGCACTTCTCTTTATGCAAAGAAGATACATTCATATAGGTTGGAGGAAATATTGAAAAGGAAATTCACCGGGACCATGTCTAATGTTCGACCTAAAATTACTGAAAATTTTTCCTCCTGAATTTTGTTATATCCTCAGATTAGAAACAAACATTTTGGGGGATAAATGTGATTTACATGCCTTTATATACATTTTATGAATGTTCCTTCTTTGCATAATTCTAAAACATAATCTATATTTATTTTCCTTAAAGGTATTCAATGCAGTGTGTCCTTTACCTAAGCAATAACATCATAATTTGCCTATTTAAAAAGAATTGAATTCATAATATTATCATCAAATTATATAATTTATTTATTATTTTATTATTATATACAAATTATTATAATATAATATAACATCTTATATAATATATAATAAATATTATATAAAAATTATCATCAAATTATAAAATTATTATCAAATATGATTCAATGAGAATCTTCTGTGAAATGGGATTAATTATATATTGATGACGGCTTGTATAACTATGACAAATGAAGATGCTATGGACATCGTTTGATCTTTTTTTTTTTGACAAGAACCAGTCAGTTAGCCAATGTATTAATCAATATTTTTCAAGGGATAACTACCTAGGCACTAGGTCCTTCTCTGAGTGCTAGTGATACAAAGTACAACAGGAACAACACGTGATCCCTGTCCTTAAGAAATTCACATTCTGATGGGAGGCAACATGAAAATAACTATATACATGCAATACATATACAGTAGTACTTTTGTAGTGCTTAAAATTTGTAAAATAATTTAGAACTGAAATTGTATCCTTTAAGAGCCATTGGAAGTAAGAATATTATGATCATCAGTTTACAGAGGAAGGAAGAAAGTAAACACTGACTAATGTTATGCTACTTAATAGGATTCAGTGACTTGGCCAGAGTCACATAGGCAGTAAATGTCTGAGATCTAATTTGAACACAGGAATTTGAGTCTTCCTGACTTCAAGCCCAGCACTCTTTCTATTGTACCTCCCAGCTGCCCATGTGCATGTTACCATTATCCTATTTTACAGTTACAGAAACTGAAGCAGACAATTAAGTAACTTTCCCATTAAGTGTCTGAGGCCTCATTTGGGCTAATGTATCCTGGACCCTAGATCCAGTGCTCTGTGTACTGTACCACACAGAATTCCACATACTCCATCCTTGAGAGCTCGAAAAAAAATAATCCGGGTATATAGAATTTGTGTTTCTGTACTAAGGAAGTGAAAGGAAGTATACTTTACTGGGACTGCAACATTTCTTTCCCAACTTGTTAATTGTCAGTCAGTCAATAAATATTTTTCCTATTTTTTATTTTATGAATTCATTTTTAGTTTCTACATTGACTTCCACAAGATTTTGAGTTCTGAATTTTCTCCCCATTTCTTCCCTCCCTCACCCCAAGATGGCATGCATGTTTATTATGTCTTTCCTCAGTCTGCCCTCCCTTCTGTCACCTCCTCTTCTCTTATCTCCTTGCCCTTCTATTTTCCTGTGGTGCAAGATAGATTTCTATACCCCATTGCCTTTATATCTTATTCACCAGTTGCATGTAAAAGCAATTTTTAATTTTAATTTTTAAAACTTTGAGTCCCAAATACTCTCCCTTTCTCCTTCCTCACCCACTCTCATGAAGAAGTCAAGCAATTTGGGGGGGCAGCTAGGTGGTGCAATTAATATAGCACTGACCCTGGAGTCAGGAGGACCTGAGTTAAAATTCAACCTCAGAGGTTGTTGAGGTGTGGAGCCAAGATGGCAGCGTAGAAGCAGCAAGGTCCTGCAACTCCCACACCGCCACCCTAATCACCCAGAAAATTACGAGCCCAGATAAAGACTAGGACTCTCAGACTCACACAAAAATACAGAGAACACAGATCTTGCTGAAGGCAGCTGGGCAGCAGGGGCTTGTCTGGCAGCCAAGAAAGGAGGCTGGAACAGCCTAAAGCCGAGACCGTGGCCAAGCCCAGGTGGTGGGAAGTAGCCTGGCTGAGCTTAGCCAGGCGGGCACCAGAGCCAGTCTGCAGGAGAGATCTAGAGCCTCCAGCACCTCCACATCTGCCAAGGAATGAGGAACAGATGGGAGAGGGGCAACTCACACCACAGTGGAGCAGAGACCATGCCAGCACAAAACTGTAAACACAGCCATGCTAGGCCCCAGGGCAGCCTGGAGGAGTGAGCCTCCCAAGGCTCTCCTTCAAAGAAAATCTAAAGCACCTGCCTAAGGGAATCTTTAAATCCTCAGAGACGGTTAGTGAAAGTGAAACTTTGAAAATTAATTTGGGGTTGGCAAAGCAGTTCGGCTATTCTGCACCCAGGGCAAGGAAGCAGTGGGGGAAGGGAACTGCTGGAAACAACGGTGGCTCCCACCAGGCTACTTCAGAGCCCCTGGCCTGCGGACTCCACAGGGGGGCTGAATCAATTGAACAGGGCCAAGTGCTCTTGTGTTGAGTGGCCTGGATCCAGATCGTGGCCTTGGGTGGTGGTCCTGGGGTGCACTTTCAGCAAGCCAAAGCTGGGGGGACTTGCAACACCCCCCTAATAGCTCCAGCAGGTGGGAAAACCCCAGCAATTTGGAACAGAGATTCCCCCCTTGGAAGCAGAGTTTCACAGACCAAAAAACAAAACAAACAAACAAAAGCAATTAATTGGTTGGCCAACATGAGGAAGAGGAAGCAAAATAAAAACACCAGTAAAACTCTAGAATCCTTTTTTATGGATAAAAAGGGTCAAAGCATGGAATGTGAGGAAGAGAGCCCAGAACTCAGAACTCCCACACCAAATGCTTCCAAGACAATTGAAGAATGCCTGGAAGCTATACATCAAC
>JAQQSW010023512.1:0-10261 GCA_028646575.1 Pseudocheirus occidentalis
TTTTTGGGCCTCTTTTGCCATTTGAGTTAATCTGTTTTTAAGGTGTTATTCTCTTCAGTTAGGTTGTTGACTTTTTCTTGGATCATTCTCATTTCTCTTCCCAATTTTTCCTCCACTTCTCTTATTTGGTTTTCAAAGTCCTTTTTAAGTTGATCTATGGCTTGTAGGCAGTCTTCATGTATCTTGGAAGCATTTGGTGTGGAAGTTCTGACTGTGCTGTCTTCCTCCCACTCCATACCTTGATCCTTTTTGTCCCCCAAAAAGGATTCTAGAGTTTTATTACTGTTCTTACTTTGCTTCCTTCTCCTCATGTTGGCCAGTCAATTAATTGCTTGATTTTTTTAGCTCTGTGGAGCTCTGCTTCCAGGGGAGAAAGCTCTGTACCAAATTGCTGGGATTTTCACAGCTGCTGGAGCTATTAGGTGGGTACTGCAGCCCCAACTAGCTTTGGCTTGCTGAAAGCGCACCCCAGGACCATGACCCAAGATCACGATCTGGATCCAGGCTGCTCAACGCAAGAGCCCTTGGCCTTTGATCAGTTGTTTTTGTCCCCCTGCTATGTGCAGGCCAGGAGCTCTGAGGCAGTAGATTGGGCTGCTTCCTTGTGCTGGGGGCATTTTGGCCAGGACTGCTTTTTTATCCCCCCCCCCAAATTTATCTTGAATTCCACTGACCTTTCTCTTAGCCTTATTATTCCTGGCTTGATAAATGTGGAGATTGCACCAGGTGTTGCCAATCCACTCTCTTATAGACTCCAGCTGCCGCTTTTCCCAACCACCCTGGGGCCAGGCCACGGTTTTCGACTGGGCTGGTCTCTGCTCCCAGCCTGTTGCTATGAGCCCCTCCTGCCGAGCTGCCTTCAGCAAGAGATGTGTTTTCTGTATTTTTGTGGGTTTTGGAGTCCTACAATTTGTTTAGAGTTGTATTTTATGGGTATTTAAGGTGGCTGTGTGGGAGCTGCCAAACTTTGCTGCTTCTGCACTGTCATCTTGGCCCACATGGCTAGTTTTTGTGTTAAGTGTCTGTGGCCAGATTTGAACTCAGGTCCTTTTGACTCCAGGGCTGGTGCTCTATTCACTGTGCCACCTAGTCACCCCTATTTTATCTTTCTGTATGTCTTGACACATAGGCTTCCAATAAATGCCTATTGCATTGAATTGATTTCCAAGTCAATTTCTCTTGACAAGTTTCCCAACCCACTCTGAAGTCTGCCAAGATTTCCCAATATTTCTGAAGGTGTAGCCGTACTTTCTCTGGGTGCTTTATTATTTTCAGTCCTTTAATTGTCCATGGTTACCTTGAGTCTTGAGAGAAATTAGAAGCAACTTTTCCTCCCCCCCCAAAAAAACTGGGAACAATTGTACCTGAGTACGAGTAGATACAATTAGGGGGATGGCTTTACTTGTATCATTAACTGTTAGGTTCAGGGACCTGCCTTATTTTATCTTTATTTTATCAAGTACTGTGCTTTATACATTTACTACATGTGTTTTGTTATTGTTTATTTTGTTGAATCAAGTTTCCCAGAGGCAGTTAGGTAGTGCAGTGGATAGAGCAATGGGTCTGGAGTCGGAAAAACAAATCCTTGTGAGTTCAGACATTTAGTAGCTGTGTCGCTCTGAACAAGTCACCTAACCCCGTTTGCCTCAGTTTCCTCATCTGTAAAATGAACTGGAGAAGGGAATGGTAAACCATTCTAGTATCTTTGCCAAGGAAACCCCAAATGGAGTCATGAAGAGTTGAACCCAACTGAACAATAACAACAAACCTGTTCAGTGAAAGGTGGCATTTTTGCCATCCAAGAACCTGTAGGACTAAGTTAGAAAAGGCTATTCACCAGGATGATAAATTTTTGGGCATAGAAATCTCCAATGCCATCTACTAAGTCATAGAGGGTTGTCTTCTATAGAAGGGAGTACCCCTGCCAATAAAATCATAGTTCCTAGAAGCACAAAAGGATCTATGTCTATAGAACATCAGAGCCAGCTCCATGTATAATCTGTTCAGAGATTATAGAGGAAAACTTTATCATTTTAAGTCATTATTGAGGTTTACAGTTGCATCTTTGCTTTTAGAACCCTTAGGTCGTAACTAACATTTATTGATGATGAGTACTCAGTGAATCACTGTGCATTTATTAAGTGCTTCCTATGTTCTAGGTACTAAGTTGAGTGATGAGCATATAAATATAAGCAGAAATACAATCCATGCTCTCAAGAACTTATATCCTAAAATAGCAAGACAACACATAAAAAGGAGCTGAAAAGGGGCAGTGAAGGTGGAGGTGTGGGTACCTGGTGATGGCACATGACAGAGAAAAGCTTATGGAGATGTCAGCTGTGCAGCTTGGAGAAGAATGAAGACATGGCTGGCCTGGGCCTTTTCCTTACAATGGAGGTCTGGGAAGAACCAGCCCCTCAGCAAGAGAGGCCACAGGGGCTGAGGGTACTTCCAAAAGCCAGCATTTTATATAGTGCTTACTATGTGCCAGACACCGTGTTAAATGCTTTACAATTATTATCTCATTTGAGCTTTACAACAACATCTGCAGGTGCTATTTTTATCCCCATTTTCTAGTTGGGGAAACTGATTCAGACAGAAGTTAAATGATTTGCCTACAAACATTCACACAGCTGGTAAGTGTCTGATGCTGGAGTTGAATTCATGTCTTGACTCTATCCCTGACATTCTTCCTATTGCACTGCCTAGCTGCCCATAGTCCAGAGGTGGAGTGAGTTTCTAGCATCGAAGGGGTTTCTATGACATTGTAGAGAAAATCTTGTGAGAATGAGTCAGCAGCATACCCTGGAGAGGAATAAGGACACAAAGGAACACAGTTCCTAATCTTAACATTGTTCCTGTGGTCCTAAGGAAGCAGTCTGCTTAAAATGATAAGCTTTGTGATACAGTTTCCAGAAATGAATTGTGATGAAAATTGTGATCTTCTATACTAAAAATTCACATCTCTCTAAACTCCCCCACTTTACCTCCTTTTATCCCTTTTACTTCTAGTTACAACTTGAATCTCACTAAGTCTAAGACAAGGGCCCAAGAGCTTTACAACCTGGTATGTATGTTGGATGAATTTTTTCAGTGCCTCATCAACTTTCTCTTGGTAAGGGGGTTGGAGACAAAAGAAAGGATGTGAGTTTGGCAAGAGTGGAGTTACCACACTGAAAATCAAATTAAATCCATGAAAATAGGAGAATCACATGACAAGAAGAAATTGTATTCTTGAAGTGGGAGCAGAGTCTCAAACAGAAAGAATCCTTTCACATTTCCAAATGACCAATACTCTTAAACCACTTTCTGATTTCCTCTCAAGGAAAAACTCTCCTTCTTCTTCCCCTCAAAGCTTCTCTTATTTACATGTTTTCCTCTACATTTTTTGTGGGTCATCTGAAATCCTTTGGCAGGCCACAAGTTATGCAGGCCTGCCCTAGAGTCTTAATGAGGATACTCTTAATGTTGCATGTGATCATTACAGAAAGATTTTTATGATGATGAGAAAGTAAGCAAATACGAGTTGTTAGTTACTGATGAACTTTCAGTTGATTTTGGGGGGTATTAGTATAATCTGAGATTCTACCTCACCCCGCCCCTAACCACGTTCTTTTGCTACCTCTTTGAGAGTTCCTCCCAGTGATTCCTCAATGCTTTCAAGACTGTATGTCTCCAGCATGGATCTTCTCAAGTGTTTAGGGCTGAGAAGTAGCTGAGCCAGCTATTCTTCCTAAGTGCCACTTCTGCTTCATTCTAAGTGCCATGATAAATTAGGGAGTGAGAAATTTTCCTCTGTCACTGATAATGAAAATAGATATTCATAGAAACATCTATAAATTTGTTCCTTTTTATTCTATTTGTTGTTCTCTTGCCATTTCATTTAAGAAAGTTTTTAAGGTGAAGTGGTTCATTTGGGTCTCTTGCTGATCTTTCTATAGACTTATTTTTGCTGCTTTGTGAGACATTGCTGTGGGTAGTCTGTCATCCTCCTTCCTAGTGTTTTAAAAATGAACTAATTTTCTAAAGCAGTGTTTCCCATGGCTACCATATCTCTTCTTGGCAAGGAGATTGTTTGCTAGCTACACTGGGTTCCGGGCTCTTTAGGCTGCTTCATTGCAATGATTGTTTTATGTAGGTTACACTTTTCAGGAAGTGATGATAATCAAGGTCAATATCTTTGCTCATTTCCATTTCCTCATTTGATCATCTGTGGTTTATTTGAATAGTTCAGGTTGAAACGACTGCAGTTTTTAACACGGTCTTCTTAGTCTTCTAATCTGATGTTTTTTGTTTTATTTTAACCTGTGTTCTATTCTAATGGGTCAGTGGGTTGACTGCACATGGACAGTTAAATCAATACCACAACAGGGACCAGTAATTTTTCTCTCTATTAAGTTATAATCCATTTCATTTTTTGTGGTGATGTTTAATGCTTTCCATGGCTAGGGCTTTTTGAATTTCTACTGGAAGAAAGTGATTGATAATATGTAGACATGAGACTTGAGTAATTTAAAAGCTTTTTTCATTTCTCAAAGATGGCTTGTATTTTCCAGTTTTTTTTTCATCATCCACTTCTGTACCCATCTTTGCTTTGAAGTCACTGGGGAGTAAAAGGTCCTTTGATTTGCTTTGGAGGATCTGGTCCAGTTCTTCACAGAATTGCTCTAGCTCTTCTTCCTCTTCAGTACACTGGTCCATAAGCTGCAGTGATCTTTAAGGTCTTTTTGTCTGTGCTTATCATAAGGTCCATTGATCAAGTGCTTCATGGCATTTGTTGTCCTTGAGTGTGTGATGAAATCAACTTTGTTAGATTCTTTGCTTCTTCATAGAGAATCTGGTGGCCATCTTTTCTGTTCAACTGCAACTCGTTCTTTCTTCTGAGTTTGTGTGAATATCAGCATAGATGTGGTCCAGTCTTTTGAATGGTATTTGAATTTGTTGGTCACTGATAGAAAAAAACTCACATTTAGGGTACTAAAGTTAATGAGGATATTTTAAAAACTGAAAATCTTGACATCTTCTATTCCCTTTTCTGTCAGTCTGTTACTGTTGCTTTGTAGGTAGAAGGGGGCTACACAGGGCCAAGCCACACATGCATTTTCTTTGTTTCATGGGTTGTCATGACCAAAAAGTTCATTGCCTAGTTGCCAGTGTAACTGGCAGTGAATCTCTGTTCTTAGCTAGGCTGGTCCTGAATCCAGTTGATTTAGTCTTTTGTGGGGATTATCCCCAGAGCCTTTTCAACAGAGTAGAGCCTGCCTGACCTCTTGCTTTGTTGCCATAGTCTTCAAGAATCCAAGTTCATCTCCATACCACATCAGATAGGATTCTCAGGAGGGTCTTACTAATGGTATTTGTTTAATAGATTTTTAAAAAAAATAATAGCAATGCCCTTCCTGATGGGGAAATTTTTGTAGCACTTGCAAAATACCCCGATCTGCCTGCCATTGATCCTTTCTTTTATCTTTAGTTTATATCTACCCTAAGGACATAGGAATTTCTTAAATGGCTGAGCTTCCCCTGATTCTAGACAAGAAACTCCAGAAACTTACTTTCTTTGTGGGTTCTAGTTCTGGCTCTAGTTCTGCAGGGGCAGCTAGGTGGTGCAGTGAATAGAGCATGACCCTGGAGTTAGGAGGATCTGAGTTTAAATCTGGCCTCAGACACTTAACACTTTGTAGCCCTGTGACCTTGGGCAAGTCATTAAACCTCAATTGCCCAGCCCTCCCTCCTCCAAAAAGCAAAAAAAAAAAAGATGTTTGCAAGTAGTTGCTTTCTTGGAACCTCAGTTTCCTTCTTTGCAAAATGGTTGTTTTTCCTGCCTTGTTTAGGTCAAATGAACATCAAATGGAATATTATGAATATGAAGATATTGCAAAAAAGTATGAAATGTTCTATGAATAGAAGGTAGCATTGTTTTATCAGGCACCAGGTTACATGGTTACATTTTCTTTAGAGAGTAGTGTCTAAAACACTGAACAAAAAATTCTTCATGGTTGAAATTCACATTAGGTAAAACAAGTTAATTTTCTGTTTCGTAAATTATGTGAAATAATATGCTATGTTTGCAAGGGCTTATGTGGTTCCTGTTTGGTGTCATGAGGAAGTAGGCAGATGCTATTGTTTTGAATATTTTTCTTTTTTTTGTATGCTGATTTCATTGTAACTTCTGAATTGTTACATTTTAGTCCCACTGGATATTTCTGTAAATTGATGTGCTAATTAAAACACTAATTAAAATTAGCTGCTCTTTAGGGTGATTAGTTCTAGATTTTGAAGGGTCATTTTCCCATTTTCTGAGGCAGATTGGTCTTGCGCTAACTTGACTGAGTATGTCTTTCTGTTTGGGGTGAGTCCATCCTCTCTCTTAATTGGGGTTGGACTATGAACTCTTACTTCCCAAGAAAATTCCTGTATGTAGCACTTCACAGTTTACAAAGGGCTTTGACATTTATTCATTGATCCTCACATCAGCCCTGTGAGATAGCAGGAGCAAGCAGTTTTATCATTCATTTTACAGCTGAGAAAGATTAGATTCAGAGAGGCTAAGTGCTTTGCCCACAGTCAAGTCATTGACTGAGCTTTGGGACTAGGCCCTAGCTCATTTCACCATCTCACATCAACTTAGGTATTCCTTCATCCCTCATTTGAAATATTAAATCAAATTCTGGGTTTTGCCAAACTATTAGTATTACTACTTAGATCAGCTTGGCTTTTTTGAGAACAACTCTTGTGCCCCCACCTATCCCTATTCATTTACATATACATTTATGTAATTTGGTATATTTTTGTGTTATTCTCAAATATGTATTTTAAAAATTTTGTACACTAGAACCTTATGCCATGCTTATATTTCTGGATTCTTTTACAAAATCAGTTACTTATCAATTTACTAATATTCTCCCATTTTCTTTCTCTCCTTATTCCTACTATTCTCATACTAAGCAAATATTGCTGAACTCTTGTGCATCTAAACAATAGGTAGGGTATTCCAGTTGCCTGAACAGATTTTGTAATAATTTTCTTGATATTCCCAAGTAGAGGAATTCAGCCCACTCTATAGGAATTTGAAAATTTAGGATTATTTTCAAAGTTGTATGTTTGTAAAATGAATATGTAACCTTTCCAATAAAAGTGAATGAATGAGTTTTCTTTTAATGCGTTGGCCTAATTGTAATGTAAGCATTACATTTGAATTGTAAACACTGAATGAAAGTGGAGGTTGTCTTTATCAGCTCTATATAAGATTATTCTACTTCAGTGAATATTATTTCTGTGATCTCTTTAATAGTGTTGTCTTGCTGTTGTACAGTCATTTTCAGTCGTGTCCAACTCTTCATGACCCCATTTAGGGATTTCTTGGCAAAGATACTGGAGTGATTTGCCATTTCCTTCTCCAGCTCGTTTTACAGATGAGGAAACTGAGGCAAATAGGATTAAGTGACTTGCCTAGGGTCACACAGCTATTAAGTGTCTGAGGAACTCAACTTCAACTCAGGAATGTGAGTCTTCTGATTCCAGGCTTGGCACTGTATCCATTGCACTACCTAACTGCCCTCTTTAATATTGGAGTACCAGAAACACTAGTTCTTTGTGTCAGAGGTGGGAGTTGAGGGAAATGAAAGACCACAGGCTCATATTACCTGAAGGCTGTACCATTGTACCCATTCTCTTCAGTTTTCATAATTGTGTGACTCATGATTTTGGCCAAATGAGACTGGTTATATTAAACAAAATTTTGTCAAAATCAAATTCCGTTTTGTTCTTAGTTTTGTTTAGTAGGAGGAAAAATGTTTCAGTTAGCACTAAACCTCTGATTCCGAATCAGTTAATTCTAGGCCCTTAAAAGAAGTAACTCAAAAAGCAGCAAAGTTCCCTACAGTAATCAACAACTGTTCCCAAAGCTCAAAGCATCTCTCCTTGCTTTGATAATGAAATGGTGTTTTATTTCTGTTAGTGTGACTGAATCTCAAGGGAGTCTAGCTGCAGTCTCTGTCCTGTTTAGTATTTACAATGCATGGGTAGATTCATTACAGGCAAGGGGAAAATTGAAAAAACTGTTTGTCTCATCCTGTCCAACCATTTTTTGCACACAGTTCATGTCATTTTATTTGGCTATATAAACCATGCTTTCTCAGAAGTGTTATTATAAAATGAGATAAATGTAAAATAAATGGGCATTTTAGCTCTTTTTTTCTTGCCTAACATTTTTCTGTAGTAATTTATCTGTTATTTTAAGTGATGGAAACAAAGCAATTCTACTTTAGTTATTATACAAGACTAGGGACCTGGTGTTCTGGCTAAGAGAGTCTCCAGTTAATTGGGAGGTCAACTGTTTATTCCATGGAACTTCTGTAAGTAAAGAGGTCCATACTAGACTGTAGCAAAGGAAAGTCTTGGATTTTCAATCAAAGAATCTGAATTTAAGTTCCAATTCTGCTGCGTTTTTATCTCTGCCCAAGGCTGTATGACTTGGACAAGTCATTTGACTTCTCTGGGTCTCAATTTCCTCATTTGTAAAATGAAGGGTTTGGGTTAGAGCCATCTCTAGCTTCAAATACACAATACAATACATATATGCATGTATATACATATATGTATGTATCTATGTATACAGCATATATACGCATATACATAGATACCCCATATATATTTTATGTGTGTATGTATGTGTGTATATGTATATGTATACATATACATACATACACACATAGATATAAACATACACATATGTATGTGTGTATGAATTTTGTACTCTGAGCCCTTTTACAGTGGGTGGCTTTTTCTTCATTAGTCTTCTGGAATCGTGGTTGTTTATTATGCTGATTCGAGTTCCTAATTCTTTCAAAATTGTTGCCTTTACTATATTGTCTTTGAATAAATTTCTCTCCTGGTTCTAGTTATTTCACTCTGAATCAGTTCATATAGGTCTTCTCGGTTTTTTTCCAAAACCATTCTCTTCATCATTTCTTATGGCATAATAGTATTACATATACCATTTATATACTGTAACTTGTTCAGCTTTTCTCCAGTTGATGGACACCACCTCAACTTCCCAAACTTTGCTAACTCAATAAAGAATTGTAAATGTTTTCATGTATCCTTAAAGTTTATTTTGATTAATCCTTCCCTTAGTCTACTCTTCACCTAAAGTCTCTTATCTCACTTTTCTCCATTCTCTTTTATTTCTATTGAGTGAATTTTGTTTTTCTATCCATCTCTGTGTGTGTGTAATTTCTTCCTTTGACTAATCCAGATGAGGGGGATATTCTAAGTGTCAGTTACTCTCCTTCAACTCCTTTTCCTTGTTTGTGTAGATGTCTGTTTTCACACTGTAATTATGTGTGATAATTTTACTTAACCTTCCTCCCCTTCCCCCAATGTATTCCTTTTCCCCTCCTTTTTTATTCTTCTTTTAAGATCAAGATAGAATAGAACCACTTCTGGGTCTTCTATTAATTTGACTCTATGACAACTGATTATGATACAGTTCACAGGGGGCACATATATCAACTCCCCATATTCGAATGCAAGTAGTTTATCCTTGTTTTAGTTCTTTGTATCATTATTCATTAATTTTTTTATCTTTTTATGTTTCTTTTAGTGTCTGTGTTTGAACTTCAAAGTTTATAAATAGCTCTGATCTTTTCATCAGGAATGCTTGGAAATCCTCTATCTCATTAAAGATCCATTTTTTCCCCTGTAGGATTGTATTCATTTTTACTGGGTAAGTAATTCTTTGCTCTGATCCAATATAATTTGCCTTTTGAAACATGGCATTACAAGCTGTCTTCTCCTTTAAGCTGGAGGCTGATGTATCCTCTTTGATCCTGGCTGTGGCTACTCTGTACTTGAAATATTTCTTTCTTGCTGCTTTGAGTATTTTCTTTGACCTGGAAACTCTGGATTTTGGCTTAATGAATGTTTGGCTTAATAAATGAGATATTGTTGAGAAGTGGACAGTTGGTTTATATAAGTAATTACAGATAAGAATGGAAAGGTCAAATTTTTGAGGACTCAGAATGCTAGACCAGGCAGATTGTATTTTTTCCTGTAGGCATTGGGGAACCATTTTTGAGTAGGAAAGGACATAATCAGAATGATACATTAAAAAGATTACAGTAAAGGAGGATATTTTAGGTGAGACTGGAGGTGGAGAGACTGTTTAGAAGGCTGTTGCAATAGATAGAAAGAAATGAGAGTTGGTGTTAAAAAATATGGACATTTGTCTCAGCAAGCAATTTGGGGGGTGGAGCCA
>JAQQSW010023513.1:0-10261 GCA_028646575.1 Pseudocheirus occidentalis
GATGTTTACATTTATAGTCACAAAAATCTTACTGTAAACTTAAACTTTTGAAAATTACATGTGCATGTGAATGTCAATATTTATGCATATGAATGTATTAATAATACATATGAACATATACATGTGAATATTTATCTATAGTATATATAGTACATATTATACATGTTAATGTATGCATATGCACATATGCTATACCTAGAGACACTCAATTTTATGCATATATATGAATATACATATATATTATGTACACATACGTACAGATAGATAACTGTATTTAAATGATTGTATTTCTTAGTAATCATATGTGTTACACCTGATGCATTTAAAATAATTATTCTGAAAAAGGGTGTCCTAGGTTCTAACACAGTGTTCAAGGAGTTCACAATGCCCTCTGACTCCTCTCCAAGAAAAGCTAAAGATCTCCTCCCAAATTATAATGAGTGGTTATGAACACAGTTTGGAAGCCCTCACTATGAAGTAGGCACTGTGCTAAAGGCTGGGGAATGCGAAAATAATGATGAAGGCAGGCTCAGGACTAAAGAAACTTACACTCTAATGGAGGAAGACAAAATATTAAAGTGAGCTCTCTAGGTGGGATGATTCAGCAGTGACTGCTAAATGACATGAAGACCAAGTCCAGGCAAGATAAAGCAGATGTTCACCCTCAAATCAGCCACTATAAATTCCTTATCTCTTTTGTTTCTCAAAAGAAATTTTCTACACTTGTGACAACACAGGTATAATTCCATAATTCTCCCCACAGTCCCCAAATATGTATGTGTGCATGTATATATGTATGCATTTATGTATAAACACATATGTGCATCTATACATGAGTGTATATATGTATTTATATTTTAATTAAAATAAAGATATCCATTTGCTTGGCAAATAGATGGCTCAGGGTATAAGCATGGCATTTGGAGTCAGGAAGACCTGAGTTCAAATTCAGTCACAGAAAGTTAATGCATACCTCTGTGAATGTAATTTAATTTCTGTTTGCCTCAGTTTTCTCATGTGTAAAATAACAATAATAAAACTATGATCACAGAGTCTTATCAGGACTAAATGAGAGAGTAATTGTAAGGCGCTTAGCACAACCTCTGGCACATACTGAACAATAGAGAAATGTTACATATTATCAATTATTGTTCAAGCTAAGCAATAATATTCCTTCCCTAGAATTCGAAGCAAAATAGATGCCCATTGATTGGGGAATGGCCAAATCAGTTGTGGGATATCAATATAATGGAACATGACTGTGCTGCAGGAAATAACAACAATGAATGATATAGAGAAGGTCATATACTCTATAGTCAACTCTTCCATTATATCCATCTACAAGTGTACCCGAAATGATATTCTTCTAGACTTTTGACTTCCCGCTGATCTATAAAGCGCAACATTACCTGTATTACCAAAAGGAAACTTGCTATTCATGAACACCTTCTTAGAGCTTACTTTGTAACAATTATTTATTACCTTTCTCACCTTGTAAACAAGCTAGAATGATACCATCTCAAGAGTGCCGGGTAATGGCAGAGCCAGGACAAGAATTCTTTTGAATCTCTATTTGATATTCTCTCTGTTATCCCAAAATTGGGAAGCTGAGAATATTTAGAATTTGAGTTCATCTTTAGAATTGTGAGTGAAAATTCACTCTATCAATTTCTAAATGGCCTTTTATTAGTACTAAGATAGTGTGTGCACACATATACATATACACATGCACCTGCGCACACATACACAGATATGCACATACACATACACACATATATAGACTGCTATATATAGCAATATTTATCTATTTATAGCACTACACATACAGTAATGTGTATATACTAGTATAAAGCTCTAAATAGATGGATATACATACAGCTCTATCTATCTATCTATCCATCTATCTATCCATCTGTCTATCCCTCTATCATCTATCCCTCTATCTATCCCTCTATCCATCTACCCATCTATCTATCTATCTTCTGTCTGTCCATCTGTCGGTCCATCTGTCCAACCATCTGTCTGTCTATCTAGAAGAAATAGATTGAATTTGCCTACTACTTAGACCAAGACCTTGGGAAGAACCCTTAGGTTAAAGTAGTTGGGGCTGTGGGTCTCATTTTTCCCCCTGATAAACAAGGAATCTTGTGATGAGAAGGCAGCTTGCAGGGTATTCAACAGCTATTGTGAGTAGACAGATGCTTAGCTTGATTCAAACGCAATGTCTCACTATTAGCTGTGATATTCAATTTATTTATCTCAGAAGAATTGGGCCTGGATTGACTGCAGAATGTGAAATTAAGATTCCAGGGAGCATGAATTCCTAGGCAAACCTGGCTTGCATTTGATTTCCACGCTTCTGTATTCAGCAGCTTAAAAAATAAAAAATGAAGAGTTCTTGCTTTCCCATAACCTGCATTTTGAAGCCTTGACAACATTGAGACTGATATGCCAACAGAAGGTAAATTGGTAGTTTATTTCTCAAAAATAACTAAAGAACTTTAATGTGAATATTAACTATTTTTTTAAATAAGTAGCTCCCACCTTTAAAATAAATTATTCCCTTACTTGGAAAAAATGTATTAGGGAGTTTATAATTTACAAAATACAGTATTATTTTATATTGACTATACTATCATGTAGTTAGTTGCTTTGGTTTCCAAGTTGATAAACAGCATTCTGTATATTCTTTCACTTTCTGTGGTGACATAGGGTTGAAAGTGATGGTTGTATGATCTGTTAGTGGTGTTCAAATGGGATGCCCAAGGTGATTCATTAGGATGTCTGAAGTAAAAACTTAAAATATTTTATTGAATTTAATTTTTGCAAATAAAATGATGTTCTAATATTTAATTTATTCATTAATATTTCACTTGATCCATATGCTACGTGAAGTATCCTGAAGGAAGAGGAAGGGATTCTTCAACATAGAAAGGCCTCTTCATTCCTCTGCTTTTACTTTATTAGAACTCTCTCATTTTTCACATGAGGAAATTGAGGCTACAAGTGATTGATTTGCCCAGGGTCACCAAGCTGGTAAGAATCTGAAGCAGGATTTCAACATAGTTTCCTGTCTCTAAGCTTAGCACTTTACCCACTTTGGTAACAAATTGGTCAAATAGATATTTTTTAATCTGTAAAGAAGGCTCAGATTTATGATAATACACATATTATAAGTATAAGCGAACTACACTTTATCTGCTCCAAGTTTAATTTTTGTCAACCACATTTAGATGGAGAAAGATGGAAATGCCGCTGGATACCCCAGCTAATACAGTCTTCCTGGGCATTCATGGCAAAGTCCTAAAAGAGTCATTATATTTAACAAACTTTTAATGCTTTTGGAAAGTAGAAAGTCAAGCACTCCCAATTTGCTGACCATCTCCGAGATGACAAGTGATGTAGTTGCTATACTGTGAATAAGATATTTTCTAAATAAAGAGAATTATCAGTGCTTTCATGAGCCAGGTGACATTTATCAAGGAGTGAGAAAACATCTGGTACTTTTACTTTCTTGTTTTTTTTCCTAATGAAACTTGTTACATAGAAAGGTCATTTTTTGAAAAAGAATATACTTGGAATTATTTTTCCTATAAAAAAACACTTTCATTTGTATATTTAAAGAAAAAGAAGTGAAAGGGAAATCTTATGAATTTAAAGGTATTCCAAATGAAATGTTTTAGTGAATTCTGAATTCATTGGTTGAAAATACAAAAATGAAATGCCTTTTGATTCATTTGCATCAATAATTAATTGACATCAGAAAGACAAAAATGGAGAAGCCAGATTTCATCAGAAACCTAAACATAATTGGTTAATCAGAATTTAAAAATGAATCAGGATTTAATTTTTTTAAAATAATCAAGGGGTAACTTCTTTCTCTGGAACTGTCTTTGAGTGAGACAACTCTTTCTATTTTCCATCTAATATGGAAATTGAAGCCATGTGTTTAAGTAAGTAGAATAAAAAAGTAATCCTTAAAATTACTTTATCTCAAAGTAATATGCCAAAAATTGAAAAAATAATGAATGTTTAATCAAATTAGTCACTAAAATATTACTAATTTCTGAGTACAAAGTTTTCAGTGCCATTAATAAATAAAATCTGTGTTCTTATATATCATTTCTTTCAACTTTGTCACATCTTATTAGAAGGGAAGTCAACCCAAGGAGGCATTAATTATACCCACATGCCTTCATGGATGAAAGAAACTACTATTAGTACCAAAATTTAGTTCTTGTTTCAGATGTGTTTCTTGTAGACAACATATTGTAGGATTGTGGTTTTTAATCTATTCTGCTATCCACCTCTGTTTTATGTGAGAGTTCATCCCATTCACATTCACAGTTATGATTACTATCTGTAATATGGAGGACTTTGCCTCCATATTATTCCCTCCCCTGTTTATATCTTTATGCCTGCCTTTTCCCTTCCCCTCTTTAAGAATTTTCCTTTTAACCACCACCTCCCTCAGTATTCCCTCCCTGTGTTCCCCCCTCTTTACTACCCTTTCCCCTTGCTACTTTTCCCCTCCCTACTGAGTACCTTCCCCTTCTTAAACCCCTTCCCCCTTATCTCTCCTACTGCCTGTAGGGCACAATAGATTTTTATTCTTAACAGTATGTTGTTCCCTCTTTGAACCCAAACCAATGCTAATACATTTCATATATAGCTCCTCTCCCTCCCTCTTTTTCCCCTATTGTTATGAATTTTTGTGTCTTATTCATGTTAGAATCTAAACTTAGCCATTTGTATTGATCCCTCTTTAAATTAGAAGCAATGGGAATAACAATCATATGATGCTCATATCCTTCCTTCCCACGCCTCCACTTTAGTATGTTTTTATGCCTCTTCTTGTGGCATAATTTACTGTCTTGTACCTCTACTTTTCCCTTTCTCCCATTACATTCCCTTTCTTCCCTTTAATAGGTTGTTTTTTTCAAATCTTCAGATTCGTCCAGTTATACCCACAGCCTCTTTCTGTGTACATCCCTTTTAAGTGTCATAATATTTATACAAATTTCAGTATTGACAGGTATCTGCTTCTCGTAAAGGAATGTAAACAGTTTGCTCTCATTGAGTCCTAAGTTATGTGCATGTGTGAGCATCTGTGTGTGTATGTGTATGTGTGACTGTATGTTTTCCTTGTTTACCTTTTTATGTCTTTCTTGGGTCTTGTAAGTGGAGACTGAATTTTCCATTGAGCTCCGGCTTTTTCATAAGGAAAGTCTGGAAGTCCCTTATTTCATTAAATGAAGACCTCTTTGCCTGAAAAAATATGATTAGTCTTGCTGGGTAGTTGCTCCTTGGTTGCAGTCCTAGCTCTTTTGCTTTATGAACTATGGCATTCCATTCCCTCTGATCTTTTAATGTAGCAGCTGCCAAATCCTGTTTAATCCTGACTGTACATTCATGATAACTGAATTGGTTCTTTTTGGCTGCATTCGGTATTTTCTCCTTGAGTTTGTAGCTCTGGAGTTTGGCTACTATATTTCTTGGAGTTTTCAATTTGGGATCTTTTTCAGGAGGAGATCTGTGGATTCTTTCAATAACCATTTCTCCTTCTGATTGTAGGACCTCAGGACAGTTTTCTTTGACAGTTTCTTGGAGGATGGTGTCCAGGCTGGTTTTTTCATCATGGCTTCCTGGTAGGACGATAATTCTTAGGTTATCTCTCCTGGATCTGTTTTCCAGGTCAGTTGTTTTAAGAGTGAGATATGTTGCACTTTCTTCTAATTTTTCAATCTTTATGTTTTCTTTGACTAACTCTTGTTACGTCATAGTCCTTAGCTTCAATTTGTCTGATTCCAATTTTTAGTGAATTATTTTCCTCAGCTAGTTTTTGGAGTTCCTTTTACATATGTTCATTTTTCATTTTTAGGGAGGTATTTTCTCCAGTTAGAAATTGGACCTCCTGTCCTAGTTCTCCAATTTTGCTTTTCAACGATTTGTTTTCTTCAGTGAGAGGGTTTTTTTTTTTTTTTTTTTTTTTTTTTTTTTTTTTTACCAATTTGGTCACTACTTCTCTAATTTAATTTTTATAAATCTCTTTTGAGATCCTCCAGGATGGCTCTTTGGGCATGGGTCCAATTCACATTTCCTTCTGTGGTCTCCAGTATGAATATAGCGTCCCCGTTGCCTTCTGAATTTGTTTGTTCTTCCTCACTATAAAAAAGATTTGATGGTCCTTGCCTTTGCAGTTTCCTTCTTCCCCATTGTAAGCACCTGTGTCCTGGATTTTTAGAGAGGATATCTGCTTCTGGGTTTCCAGAGTATTGTGCTTCTCTGGCTGGGAGGTAGGAGTTTGGTAGCTGTAGGCTCTGAGTGTGTAGCCTGAGGCCAAGACTAGGACTCTCAATGATTCTCCTGAGTTACTCTGAGGCTTATAGAGTAACCTATGTGGTGGACTGGCTCCTTCAGGTTTCCATGTCTGTGTCTCTGGGCTATAGCTCAGGCAATCTCAGTGCAGGCTACAGCTGAAGGCCCAGAGGCAGGACTGCTGTTTGCTGATTGGCCCAGTGATACTAAAGGGCAGTTGCATTTTTCTTGTTAGGGCTTTCTGGCTCCACCTTCCTGGACTTAGACTCTGTACTGTCTTCTTTCCCCTTTCCTTAGCCATGCCCAAGCCTGAGGCTGTTTCCACTAATTCAAGTTTTTACTCTGTGTGGGATATTTAACTCTGGACTTTTCTGGGTTGGGGAGGGGAGATCAGAGCAACTAAACTTTATTTGTCCATCTTGGCTTCTGGAAATATGGGTATATAATTTTAGATATTCAAGTTGCCCCAGGGGAAGCCACTAATCCTGCTGTGGGCCCTGGGTGTTTCCTACCAGTTTGATGATCCTCTGTCGTGAGGGGCCAGACTGGGTGGGTCTGCTGGTTGGTTGGGGCTTCTTCTCTGATTGCTCTCAGCTCCATGTTGGTGTGTCTCCCTTGTGCTCAGCATTCTCCTTACCCCAACCTGAGTAGGCACTTTTCTGGGCTGGGAGTCTGCCACACTCAGTCTCACAATGGGTTCTGTCACTCTTAAATTCGTTCAGATTCACTTTTTAGCCTTTAGAGACAGAATTCCACTGACCTTTTTCTTAGCATTATTTTACCTGGCTTGATAGGTGTGGAGATTGACCCAGGTGTTGCCAATCCTCTCTCCTATAGATTCTGGCTCCAAAATTTAGTTCTAACCCCTCGAAAAAGAGACTTTAGACAATTTGGAATCCAGCCTCCAGTTTTCCTGAGACCCAGAGAAAAAAAGGAAACTTTGTTCCAGGGTCATATAAGTATTTATCAATAAATATATTCATTTGTCAGAGGTATTTACAATATTGTGTAGAATGGACCTTTCTAAGGTCCTTTCCAGCTCTGAGATTCTGGAGTCAATGACCTGTGATCATATAGCTATCACAAATCATAAATCATCTTGTATTATAGTTATGTAAGTCAATCACATTTCATTACATACCTACTATGTGTTAGAGGTTATGATAGACATGGGAAGGAAAGAAGGGAGGGAGGGAGGAGGAAGGAAGAAACGACAAAGGGATAGAAGGAAGGATAGAAAGGGAAAGAAAGGAGGAAGGGGGAGAGAGAGAGGGAGGGAGGGAGGGAATATTCTTATCCTTTCTCTCAAAAACCTTGTATCAGGCAAGAAAGCTTTTAAATTTATGTGTGTATATGGATGGATGGATGGATGGATGGATAGGTGTGTGTGTGTGTGTGTGTGTGTGTGTGTACCAATTAAATGTAAAAACTTACTAATTACTTCAGGAAAGAGGGCACAAAGAATTGGGGAAAATAGGAGTGGAGATGCGTAGAAAGCTACTTGAACAATGTCCTGAAAAAAGATAAGGTTTCTTCCAGGCTAAGGTGACAATGGAATATATTCCAGACAAAACTGAGGGCCCTTGCAAAGGCAAAAAGAGAGAACAAGAGATAGAATGGCAAGAAACAGGCAGATTATGCCTGGTCAATGGACCATAGAATGTGGAAAAATGAATAGTGTCTATTAAACGTGGAGAAAAACAAAATATGGAGTCTATGTTGTTTTAGATTTAAAAAGTCAAATCAAAGGAGTTCAGGCTAGTCAATATAACTATTCCTCTTTATACATTGATACACATAATGATGAAGCCTGTTTAAATTCTGAGATTCCTAATCCTAATTCCTACTATTTTTTATCATGACTCTCCTTGGTAAGCTTCACCCTAAGATTATTATTTGAGGATTATTTTAGTTAGCTAATTCTTAATAGCTTCTGTAAATGGGCATTTATTAAGATGAAACATTAAAAATAATTGGAACAATGCATCCCCTCCCAAATTCTGACATTCTCTCACAAGTACTTGCCAGAGTCGGGGAAAGTACAGTCAGACTTAGAGAACATAAGTCGCAAAGGGAGATCCCATGACTCATGGTTGCTAAAAGGACTTTTCTTTTATTTCTGGGGTGCTCAAAAAGGTCCCTTTAAGCATTATGAATCTATCTATATCCATTGGTCCTTGGCTCTTATAAGCTGATCCAAGGATAGGACCAGTAAATCCATGGGCAGTTTTGAAGGGCAAAATCCATTGGACTCCATGAACTTCCTAAGATCTTCCTCTGATATGGGGGAGGAGGAGTCAGTAGACCTAGAACTCTCCATCCCAAACTAAACAAATCCTTGAATGGAGAGTGGGGTTACACTGGGCATGGCCAAATTTCCTCTGCCTGTTGAAGCATATTTCTTTTGCTAAACATTACAGTTTGAAGTGCTTTTTATAGATAGTACAAAGTCTAAAACCTCTACCAGGTAGGTTATCAAGTCTAATATGAGAGGGAGATAAAGGTTCAACCTCTCCCTACCTTCATAGTGGGAAATAGAAATGGTGAAAAGTAGATTTAGATGACAAAGTGACAGCGAATTCTGCTTGCAGGTCTGCTGATTCCAGTTGCATTATTTTTCTATTATGACTTCTTTTATGAGAAAAAAAAATTTAAAAAAAACATTATTTTCTGAATGGATCAGCACCTATTCTGTGCAAGGAATTATAGTAGACCTCGCAGATACAGAAAAAATAAGGCACCATCTGCGACTTCTGGAAATGGAACATCCTGCTTTAGTGCAGTGCTTAGAATAATGCTAGTATAAGGCCATGCACAAGCAGCTTCCCAAAAAGAATGATACTGTGAACAGCTTTTAAGGTTCTGATTACACAGTATAGTGAATACTCCATTTATTGCATGACAAATCAAGGCAAATCTTCACAACAGATCAAAATATAATATTCACAACAGCTTATCATTAAAATGGACACTTAGTTTTCACCAAAGCGGTCACACTATTTAGAACAAAGAACAAAATAAAAATCATCTGGTACCACTAAGGAGGTTTGCCTCCTCACTCAGTCATTCAATCATCTCAAAATACAATTGTCAGTCTTCCATTCATGGGACAGTCATAGGTTAACTTAATCAGTCACTTATCTAACAATCAGTCACTTAGTATCCTTAATCAACAAATACGATCATTAGAAAATAAGCAGACTCTCCACCAGTTAACTTAATTAGTCACTTATTCAGATTCATAATTAGTAATCATCATTAATCACTAAGTGCCATTATTAGAAAATTACACAAGCCCTCCACCCCTTGTTCTCTAGTACACTTCAATTTCATCACACATTCAATATCCAAGAAGAATCCCTTTCTTCATCTTGACTTGGGGTGGTCTCTCAGATTCCCTGGATCCCCTTCCATGGTCCCAGGTCCTACCTGCATTCACCAAAAAGTCACCTGGATTCAGAGGCAGTAGCTCCCAAGTTCTTGTCCAGTCCTCTGGGCAGTTCTTGTTACACACTGAAGTCCACAGGGTCCAGAACATCTCAAAACTTTTATAATTTCTGTTCCTGGGAACTCAAGGATCAACCAAGCAACAATCAAAATGTTAGCATCTGGGTCATGCTTCCTCAGTCATCCAGGACTTTGGCTGGCCCTGGGACCCAGAAGAAATCTGGCAGCATACACTTTGGCCTTTCAAGCAGCCTTCCTGCTAGCAACTTCAGCCTTCACCAGATTCTGGTCTCAAGAAAACTCCAACTCAGTTCTCAGTCCAATAGCAGCCCAGCTTCCAGATACTATGATAAACTCTCTCTTTCTCTTTCTCCATCTCTCTCTCCCTCTCTCCCTCTCTGTCTCTGTCTCTCTGTCTTTCTCTGTCTCTCTATCTCTCTGTTTCTCTGTCTCTGTCTCTCTCACAGCTGGCTTCAGTCTCTACTATTCTTCCATC
>JAQQSW010023514.1:0-10261 GCA_028646575.1 Pseudocheirus occidentalis
TCCTGCTCCTCATGCCTTGGCAGATGTGGGGGTCCTGGAGGCTGTAGAACCGCTGCAGGCTGGCTGCAGGGCTCAGTTCAGCTCCTTCCCACCACCTGGGCCTGGCCGAGGTCTAGGCTTCCGGCTGTTCCAGCCTCAGATCTTGCTGCTGCGATGAGCCCCTGCTGCCGAGCTGCCTTCAGCGAGAGCTGTGTTCTCTGTATTTTTGTGAGTCTCAGAGTCCTAGACTTTCCTAGACTTTGTCTGGGCTCATATTTTATGGGTGTTTAGGGTGGCGGTGTGGGAGCTGCAGGACCTTGCTGCTTCTACGCCACCATCTTGGCTCTGCCCCCAACAATAATTATTTTCAAATGACTTTCTTATAATATTGAAAAGTATCCTGCTAGGTCCTTATTTCTCAGAAAGGTTAAAAGAAAATTTAAAGATTTTACTTAATTACCATTGACATGGATAAGTTTATCTATTTCACCCTGTTTTTCTCCAATTATAACTGATACTAAGATGGTACTAAAGCTATATTCCACATTAAATCATGAATTATCTTAAAATGTTTAATCTATTCCTGTATTTAATCTCCCAGTTATCTTAAAAACTCATTTTTATGTTAATCTACATAAAGCCCATTAGAAATACCACTTTTCAGAAAATTTCTATAATAATTTCCAAGATCACAAAGGAATAACTTCTTATGTATTCTCTATTATGGAATATACATGTCCCTGTTTGCCTGCATTCATATAGATAATCAGAAATTCACAAATTACAACAAAAATTTCCAATGGTTTTGTCCATACTCCCTCAACCCATTTCACTTCAATTTACTATAGGTAACAAAATCAAAATCAACACCTGCTTTTTTAAGCACTAACACTGAATAGTCAATTTACTATAGTAAGCTCATTTAATGTCAGGCAGAATTCATATGGTACCTTGCCTGCAGCCAAATACTATTCACAATCTTAAATTTTTAGTAGAAACACAACAAATCGTGGGAATGGAACTAAAGACTAAAAGATATAGTTCTTTAGTATTAAGTGAGGAGTTGGATTAGAACTAAATTATCTTCTAGCTTTGACAATCTGTGGATCTACAAAACTAATTGAAAGGGGGGGGGAAGAAAGACAAGAGGGAGTACATAAAATATAGTTGAGAAACAGAGAATGGGGAAAGTAAATTGCTAAATCCTTGAAACTAGAAATTTGAAGGAGAGATTACTGTGATCTATGTCTCCTGGAATGCAAACATGCACTAACTTTTTAAGGCATGATTAAAAAAAATCATAGAATGGGAGTCAGGAAACACAGGTACTAATCTTGGTTCCACTCTTAATGACCTATGTAAATTATTTCACCTTTCTAGGAATTTGTCTCATCTATGAAATGAGGGAGCAGGATGAGATAATTTCCAAAGTCCTTTCTAAAATTATAATTTTATGAAAGTATTAGTGACTATATGGAAAATGTAACCCTAATTCCAGAACAACTGGAGTTAGGCTTCCTAGAACTGCCATCATCATTAATAGAAGATACAAATTGAATCTTTCTCTTTCTCTTTTTCTTTCTCTCTCTCTCTCTCTCTGTCTCTTTCTCTCTTTCTCTGTTTTTATCATATGTACATATAATTATATATGCACATATATAAACACATACAGACATATTTATGCATACATTTAGATAGATGTGTGTAAACTATGTATTTATAAATATATCACATTTTTAGATTATACAGACATATACTTACATATGTCTAACACATATTGCACACATATCCATATGCATATATGCATGCAAAACTTCTAAGTGATAACTGCTGTTAGCAGAGTGATCAGTGTTGAGCATCTTGGTTTAATTGCTTATAATGCATTTTGTAGTTTAAATGTAACAAATTTAGCATATCATGAACTTGTCCTTTTCCTCATTCTTTAGCTAGAGGCTCCTAACAACCACCATATATCCATTATGAGACTTCTGTGTACTCATCCCAGATGATCCCAGATTAAGTAGCACCATTAAATTCAACCCTTTTGTCCTTTCAAATTGAAGGTCTACAGGGAAATGTGCAGCCTATAGGCCAACACAAAGGTACCAACTATCTACAGCATGTCCCCTACATCTGTTCCCCAGCTTATTCTGCAGTGTATCAATATTCATATTTGCTTTGTGTTCTATAATAATTAAATCATCTTGAATGCTCTGAAAGCTGGCTCATCATTTCAAAATCAATCACAGGCAAACAAATCAAAGATACAAAAGAAAGCGAGTAAGCAGTAGTAATTTTTACATTTTTGTATACCACTGAACATTATATTTGAACACAAAATGTCTAGATTAATATATGAAGGTCATAAAAATCATCTATTAACCAGATTTATCTTGAAAACAATATTCAGATATCAATGAGTTTTTTTTTTTCCTGAGCATAATAAAAAGGAACTCAGGGACCTTTCCTTGTCAAAGTTCATCCTGACTTTAAATGTCTCCAAAATATCAAAAGGATTAAAAGACCTAAAGTCACCTTTGTCCAATAATCTTTAAGACTTTATCCTAAGTGGTAGAATGCTTAAAGGTCCGTTCCCAGATCTTCCTTTCTCCATCAGAGACCAAACTGCCTTCTTTAAAACATTTAGATTGAGATTTGTTTATCCACACTGAAAAACTTCACGTTAAATGTGAAACTTTTAAAAGAGGTTAAAAATTATTGATAAATAAGAGATTTTTTATCTTTCCTCAAGGATTTCATACCGACATAGCTTGAAGGTAAGATAGTCCCTCTTTGTCCAAGTATACCTGCGTTCTTTGCAATGCATAGCATACGTTACCTAATAACCTGGGGTGGGGGGAGAAGCAATACCCCTGGTCAATATGCTACATGCTCTATCAGTCAGAATTAGGACATGGAAAACGAGACTGAACTAATAATATGTGCAGAGCCCCATAATGTGATAATGACTATTTTCTAATATTCTAAAACCTAGATGAGATGTAGACGCTAGGAATGTGAGCATTTCTGTGTCCCTGAGATCATAAATGCTCCACAAATGTTCTCATCCTAATCTTTACTGGTTAAGTGGTATAAAAAAAATCCACATTTGGGTCCAACTCTAAACCTTCCAAGTTCTGTGATTATGACTAAGTCCTTTGTCTTATCTGGATCTCACTTTCCTCACTTGTACAATGGGAATAGTTCCTACACTACAAGTGTATTTTTAGGGAAGTGTATAAATCACCAAGTGTTATATTAATATGAATTTTTTCTATGTCCATCTCATGATATTATTTTTTATAAATTAATCAATTTATTTTTAGTTTTCAACATTCATTTCTGCAAAATTTTGAGTTACAATTTTTTCTCCCCATCTTTCCCCTACTGTTCACCCCAAAATAGCAAGACTACTGAATCCCCCTTCCCCCAATCTGTTCTCTCTTATATTCTCTTCCTTCACCCCCTCCCCAAACTTTCTAGCAGGGCAAGATGGATTTCTATACCCTTGGAGCCACAGGGTCTTCACCCCTGTGAAATCATACAGCCTCACTTGTTAAATACCAGACCTATACATGCTAAGGCTTCAACCAAATTTCCTTTTTTGTTTTCTCCTTTTTGGAGGGCAACTGGGGTTAAGTGACTTGCCCAAAGTCACATGGCTAGTAAGTGTGGCAAGTGTCTGAGGTCACATTTGAACTCAGATCCTCCTGACTCCAGGGCCAGTGCTCTATTCACTATGCCACCTAGCTTTCCCCAAATTTCCTTTTTTCCCCATCTAAGACCAAGCCAAATAATTGTTCATGATATTCACAGAATCTATATTATACTGTCACTTATTCTTTAAATGTGAACTTCAAATCACCTTGAAACAACAGGACATATCACCTCAAAGTTGTAAGACAGAAAATTAAAGTTAAAAGGAGTGATTAAAAAATATGAAGATATATAACCTATATTAAATTGCTTGTCTTCTCAACAGATGGGGGAGGGAGGAAGTGAGAGATTTTGGAACTCAAAGTTTTAAAAAAACAACTATTAACAATTGTTTTTATGTGTAACTGGGGAAAATAAAATACTAAATATTTTTAAAAAGAAAAATAATTAAAATGGAGATTATTGAAACAAAAATATTGTGGAGAAACATACTTAATTTTTAATAAGAAGAATGCCATAGGAAATTTATCAAGGTGTAAGTGCAAACTTATAAAGCTGAGATAAAATAAGTAACAATGCCAGATTTTGCTCTTTCTCTGAATGAAGTTACAGTAAAAGATTTCATTTAACATCTTGCTGTTGTAACAATCAAAGTATATCTTGAGTTAGTGTTTGGGGGATTTTTTTTTCATTTTCTATGTGTTAAATGCATCTATGATTTTAAATAGCATCCTCAGATCTGCTGATCCGCAAAGTGCCATATCTTTTCATGGCAGGAGAATGAATATGAACATTCCTTTTCTGGACAAATCACAGACGTATTTGCAAAAGCAGGATTAGGGATACACACACATATCTATGGGGTGTTGCTTAAACTGAATGTTTTATGTATTGACTAGATAAATAACATTGGTTTGGAAGCCTTTTTCAGCATCAGTTGGGTACCAAGTAAGGAGCATGGCTCTCTGTTGCAAGGATGTCAGATCCTCATTCATGGTGTTCCGATTGGATTCTCTTTGAACATATGCCCTTTCAAGTGAAATTAATCAATCTCTTTATCACTCTCGCAGCATCTGGAGCCATAATCATTACCCAACTGCTGAGAAAGAAATGAAACCACTAATCGCACAGGGAGTAGAGCTTAGTGTTCAGAGCAGGAAAGTTTTTATTAAGTTCTAATTTGAAAAGTGATTTTTCATGACTAGCCACACAAGATATGCCATGCAAAGGAGATCGTACTTCAATAACCACTGACTGCTTATTCGCTAGCAAAGAATCAACATATAAAGAGTTGTAGTCATTGTACTTTATTTAAACCTTTAATGTTCATCTCTTAAAACACACACACATACACACACACACACACACAATTCAGTGTGTGCTTAAGGATATTTCAAGGAATACTTTCCGAAGTAGAAATAGTAGAACCTGCTTGAGAAAACATCATCTACTCAACATCCTATAAAGATGCAAACATTAGGATAGGGAGATCCATCTTGTTCTACCAGAAAGTCAGAGGGGTAATGGAGGAGGACATAGGAGAGAGCAGATTGCAGGAGGGGGTATTCAGTGGGATCGTGGATTTTTTGGGGTGGGTAGGGGAAAGACGGAGAAAATTTGTAACTCAAAATCTTGTGGAAATCAATGATGTAAACTAAAACTAAACAAAAGTTAATTAAGGGGGGAAAAGATGTGAACATTAATGCTTTGCCCAGAAGGATTCAAAGTTTTTCCACAAAAAAATATATATATATTTCAAGTTCCATATGTCCTTATCTAGGGCAAAAACTCAATGAGATCTTAAAAGCACTGTAGTACAGTGCTGAGCAACGGATTTCACTCAGAGGACCTATTTCTGAGTGCAAGTTCTGGTACACACTGAATGAGACTGGGAAATTCCTTTGACTGCTCCAGTACTTGTTTTCCTCATTTGTAAAATGAAGATGATAGACTCAATGGATTCTAAGGTGTGTTGCAGCTCTAAATCTATGTTTCTATAATCCCAGAAGCCATATATGTAAGTAGGGACAGAGGGGCAGAGGAGGGAAGGGGAGGTGGTAGGAAAGGCTTTGGAGAGGAGGTAGCATCTAAACTGATCACTAAATGAAGATGAAGATTATGAGAGGTGGAGATGAGGAGGAGGTACAGTCACTATGAAGGAAAATTAGTCAATAAACATCTATTAAACACCTACCAAGTGCTAGGGTCTATCCTCAACAATGGGGATTATAAAGAGACACTCCCTGTCCTCAAGGAGCTTACAGTCTAATGGGGGAAGACTCCATACAAAAAGAAGCTAAAAAGAAAATGGTCAGGGAGTTGCTGGGGAAAATTCCTGCCATGGGGACATAGTGGAAAAGCTAGAGATGTCCCAAAGTAGTGCAGCAAGGTGAGAAATGAGATTACACTAAGCTGAGCTCACTCTTTAAATGGAGGTTTTAGTGCTCCTGGCTCTACCCTCCAATAAGAGAGAGAGACTGGTAATGAGGTAGAGTCTCAAGGCTGATAGATCTTGCAGGATGGTGTGGTCTATCCAATTATCAGTTTCCTGGAGCAGAGTAGAAAAGTCAAGAGAGGTCCCAAAGTAGCCCAGTCTGAGCTCCCTTCTTAAATGGTATTCCTGGATCCACCCTCTAATAAGAGGCAAGTTTTGTGTAAAGTACCCCAGCTATTTTTCACCAAACAAAACAGGTACATTCCCAAAGAGTTACTCACAAAATAACTATATTCAAATAATGGAATTTTTGAGTGAGAAGAGAGTTCTGGGTCTAATTAAATCTCTGTGTTTAATAAATGAGTCCCAAAGTGTTAAAGTGATTTGTCCTAGTTCATCAATGTAAGAATAGCAGAGTTGAAAATTAAAAAAAAACTCCTAAGTTGTAGTTCAGGGCCCTTTCCAACATTTCAAAAAAGAAGGTCTATGCCAGAAGTTCATTCCTATGGGAAGATAAGCACATAACAAGAGATGTGCTACCAGGTGTCGCCTTTAACTAACTGATGTATTTCCTCCCTGCTCCAGGTCAGTGCTCCTTTTAAAATCTCAACTTAATAAGGTAAAAACCAGTTCCTTCTGCTGTCTCTTAATTAGTGGTATATTTAAATAAAGGTTTTTAGCAAGGACTATTAGCAACTTTAAAGGGAATTTGCTTTATTGATTAGTCTAAAAAAAGAGCCTCATTTTTATCCATCCTAGAACAGAACAATAGAGTACTTCTTTCTACATGTTGGAGTAGCAACAATTATTAAAATATGTTTCCTAATTTATTATTACCCAAGTGTGCATTTACATATAGTGGCTACATTTATAATAAGTTTCTCTGGACAGTTTATAGGATCATAAAATATCACAGTTGAAAGGGAGCTCAGATGCATTTAGTCCATTCCTTACCTAAACAATATATGGAGCAAGTGATCATCTAGCTCTTGCATTTGCTTAGAAATCTTCAGTCAGGAATAACTTACTGATTCCATAGGCAGCAGGTCACACTTTTCAATAACTCTAATTGTTAGAAGTTTCTCTTTATATTGTCTCCTAGACTCTGCAATCACCATGCATCACTCCTAGTTCTATCCTCCAGGGCTTAGCATAAAATCAAGCTCAATTCAACTCCAACTCTTTGTAACCCCATGGACTTTCATGGCCCTTCTGTTCTCCACTATCCTTCAAAGTCCTCCCAAATTCATGTTCATTGCTTCCATGACACTATTACTTTAATCCTCTGCCCTCCCTTTTTCCTTTTGCCTTCACTTTTTCCCAAAATCAGGAGTTTCTAATGAGTCCCATCTTCTTCTTATGTGGCCAAAGTATTTGAGCTTCAGTTTCAGTATCTGATCATACAGTGAATAGCCTGAATTAATTTCTTTAAGCTTTGACTGATTTGATCTCCTTGCTGTCCAAGGGACTCTGACAAGTCTTCTCCTGCACCACAAACTGAAAGAATTGATTCTGTGGCACTCACCTTTCCTTGTAGTCCAACTATCAAAGCCATATGTTGATACTGGAAGAAAACATAGCTTTGAATACACAGCCCTTTCTCTCCATGCTTTTTAGCATGCTGTCCAGATTTGTCATACTTTCTTTCCAAGATGCAAGCTTCCTTTAATTTCATATCTGTAGTCACTGTCTACAATGATCTTTGAGTTGAAGAATATAAAATCTGATGCTGCCTCCTTTCATTTCCCTGTTTTCCAGGAGGTGGTAGGCCCAGTGGCCAAGATCTTAGGTTTGTTTTTGTGTTTGTTTGTTGTTCTGTTAAGCTTTAAACTAGCTCTTAGACTCTCATCCCCATCAAGAGGCTTGAGGGTCATTTAAAAACTTCAAGAGAACTACTATGTCTCACTGTGTAATTAGGACCAAATGGGATAATATTTGAAAAGACACTTAGCACAGTGCTTTGCACAAAGTAGATGATTACTAAATGTTTATTGACTGATCTATTGCCTGAACATTAAGTCTTCTCCCTCTTGCTCCACGCCCACTCCTGAAGACTAAGCAGGGGGAGAAGAGGTGATAAGCATTTACAGAGTGCCTAATACCAGCCAGTCACTGTGCTAAGAGGTTAAGTGACTTACTTCCCCTGGGTCCCACAGGCTAGTAAGTGTCATAAGAAATACTAGAACTTGGATCTTCCAGACTGTACGCACTATGCTCTATCCACTGTATCATCAAGTGCCTCTAAATTTCCCATTTCTTCAACCTGTTCTCAGAGAAAATGACCTCAATAATTGCTACCATCCTGGATGCCTTCTTCTAGATGTGCCCCAATTTAACAATATCTTTCATAAGTTGTGGTATCAACAAATGAAAAAAAACACTTCAGATATGATCGAATCACATCAGGGTATAGAAGATCTATAATCTCACTTGTCATGGAAACTATGGGGTTCTCTCATTAACTTTCTTGGCTACCATAACACTATCTTGACTTGTGAAAACTTGTGGAAACCTAAAACATTCAAAGCATTCTTAAAGAAACTATTGTTAAGCTATTCAGTCTCCTTTGGCTCAAAAGAGTTAGTAATTCAATTTAGCAAGCATTTAGTAAGGTTATATAATTCTTAATGGTCATCATCCACTTTAAAGGAAGAGCTTCAATAGTAGGCCTGATGATGATGAAGATAGCTGACATCTATAAATCATTTTTAATATTTGAAAACTGCTTGACATGTATATATTATGTCGTTTGAGTCTTGCAACAATTCTGTGAAATAGTCACTATAATAGGATACTTATTTTAACATTATTTCAATAATTAGTATGATTTATAAAAAGCAAAGCCATAGTGTGATGGAAAGAGCACTGAACTCCCATTTGAAATATATGAGTCTTGGCTCATCAATTTTCTAGCTCTTTGTGACCCTATTCAAGTGACCTCAATTTTCCATATCTCATTTTTCCCATCCATAAAAGAGGGATTAAAAATCCTCACACTGCTTATTTCAAAGGACTGTTATGAGAAAAGTGTTTTATAAACCTTAAGCATTATAGACATATGGGCTACTGCATCCTTTAGAAAGTTGCTGTGAGGAAAGCCCGTTGCAAAATGAAAAGTGGTATAACACTTTTGAGTTATTATTACTATTTCTTTTCTTGTGCTTGTAGGTCTACACAGGAAACTACTCCAACCTGGAAGCAGTTGGGGAATATATAAAGACCTAATTTATGTCCAAAAGCAAACTCCATGGAAAACTCCATTTTCATAAATAATAGCCTGTTTATAACACCCAAAAAGAAAATCTCTAAGATTTTTTCTCATAAAGAACAACTAAGGAGACATACATATCGGATCTTCTCTTGTATCATTATCTTTTCTCACTTCAATTTTGCAGGAAAACGCAGGTCATTCTCAAGTACCAGAATGGACTTGTCCAAACAGCCTAGAAACTGTTGTTAAATAATTACATTTTTTTCAAAAATGTTGAGACTCTATTATTGTCTCTGGTAGAATTAGCTGCTTTTGTCCAATCCTATAGCTCTACTGTTCCTATAACTTGGAAAACTGGCTGATTTTCCTTAGTATAAGCTATACAGGTCCAATATCAGAAACTGCTGTGATCACAGAATTACTGAAAGATATATGTATAGCTTTATCTGTCTGTCCATCTATTCATGTACGTTCTATATCTCGATCTACCTATGTACCTACCTACATACCTACATACCTATCTATCTATCTATCTATCTATCTATCTATCTATCTATCTATCTATCTCCCTGTCTGTCTGTCTATGTATTTACCTACCTACCTACCTATCTATCTACCTGCTGTATCAGCAATGCAGCATTCACAAAGGCTACAGTAACTATAAGTATGCTGATATGGTTATTAATCACAAAATGTAACAGGCTCTCTACATGAGAAGTATAGTCAGAGCATTTATTCAAGTACCAGAAGACTGAGTCCCAAAACCAAAAAGTCAAAGCCAACACAGTAGTTATGAAGTTGGCACATGTAGTTAAAGTAGTAAATACCCACATTCTTAAGCCTTCAAAACAGGACTGGTGACCTCAGGCAAAGGTCCTCCTCTCCTCACTCACGGCTACTGCTCAGCATTCAGGCAGCCTTCTGTCCAGCAGCTCCAGTCCCTCCACAGTTCTCCTCCCTGGCAGTCCTCAGCAAGTGTC
>JAQQSW010023515.1:0-10260 GCA_028646575.1 Pseudocheirus occidentalis
AAGGAAGGAAGGAAGGAAGGAAGGAAGGAAGGAAGGAAGGAAGGAAGGAAGGAAGGAAGAAAAAACAGAATACTTCTGGCTTCAGGTATCCATGGATAATTTTTTATCAGAATAATGGCAGTATATTCATTTGTCTTTGTATTGGCTTCTCTGAAGGGTTCCAATGACCACAGGATTCTAGACAAGTCACTCACTGTCTCTGAGTCTCAGCTTCTTGATCTGTAAAATGGAGATAATAATACCTATAAGACTTATCTCCCAAAGTTGAGATGAGATTGGATAATAATCCAAATAAAGGTGCTTTTTGTTTCCTCTTTGTATTTCTTTGTCATTATTCGATCCAGTGCACTTTCTACATCTTTATTGGAGTATATGTGGGAAAGCTGGTTTCCTCTATGACTTTTCATATACCCAGAAGGCTCTCGATTTTCTATTTGTACCCCCAGCACTCAGTACAGTGTTTGGTACATACTAAATGCTTAATAAATGTTGTTTGTGTTTTTCCCCACTCTGTTCTGTTCCATTTCCTCCCATACTGTCTCTCGTTCCTCATTCTCTCACCTCCCACCTTTCACTTCTATTTTCGAACTGATTTCAATTGTTTAGAATAGACTAGAACCAGTCAGAATTTGTTTGAACTGATTTTGGTGGGCCATTATTAGTTGAAATCAGTCTGTCCCTCCATTATCTTTATAGAGGCATGTTCATTTCCAAGAAGGAGAGTGTTTTATTATTTTGGGGACATGGGACACAATAACCCTATTTCTGGATGTGGTTGGAGTATTGTGTTTGGTATTGACAGACACATTTTAGGAAGGACATTGATACTGGAAAGCATCATGCCAGTGGCAATAATTGATTGAGGATTGTTTCAGGGAACTATGGACATTTAGTTCACAGAAGAGATTTGGGAGGGCCATGTTTCCAAGCATTGGATTTGTTGTCACCCAAAGGAGGAATGATTTTGGTTCTACTTTGACTTCAGAGAGCAAAACCAAGAGCAACTGATAAAAGTTTCAAAGAGACATATTTTGATTTGCTGTAAGGAACAGCTTTCTCAGAATTAGAGGTATCCAAAAATTGGAATGTGCTGCTTTGAGAAATAATGGATTACTCTTCCCCAGAAGTCTTCAAAGTTTGGATAGTTGCTTTTCAAGTACCTTGGAGAGAGAATTTTTGGTCCTGGTTGAGCTGTACTAGATGACTTTGGCGGTCTCTTCCAGATATGTGATTCTGTTATTCTGGTGGATAACTGACAGCCTGACAGTCCAACTTGGTTGTCACAGAGTATGAGAAGAAGTTTTAGGAGCCCTAGACAGATTTTTGTTCTTTTCAGTCAAATGACTTTGCACATGTTCAGATCTAACAGATACCAGTGAGTGTATGGATGATGTATCCTAAACTTCCTTGCTATAATCAAGGCTCAGTTTAGCTGATTATTGGACATCTGGTTTAGAGAAAAAGGTGAATTCTAGCTTTATAATGAAAGAAAATTATTGATCAAAATAAAGTATTCTGCGTGCTAGAGTATGTGACACCCAAATGTAAATTATGTTATGGCTAAGGTGGAGTCATTGGACCAGGATGAGGACTGTGAATATCAAATACCTTCCTCTATCAAGCTGATAAGCCTATGCTTATTAAATGTGGCATTGATGACCCAGTAGGGTCATCATTATCATGTTAGGAGGAACTTAGAACTAACTTAGCCTGACCTGGCCTATTTAAGTTTCATCTCATTTTGCTTACAAAGATTTTCAGTCGCTCACTCCAGATCCAATTCATATTCCCCTCCTGTCCCTCAGGACAGGTTACAGAAAGAAGGGGACTGTCAGCATATTTCCAGCATTTGTTACAGCTTTCTTCACAATTTCAATGTTCATTAAATGGGTGCCATGCAGAAAGGCTCGACTCATTTTAAAAATTGCACACACCCAGATTTTCTCCTGCAAAGTCTGTAAAGGAATAGAAAATCATCTGGTCTGCGACAAAAATACTGAAAAACATTGTGGGACAGGGGTAGGGATGTGGCAAAGGTTTGTATAGACACCAATACTGTTTCTGAGTGACTTCACTTCCTTTTTGTAATGGAATTCACTGGACCACAGGATCTTTATTCTTCTGCTTGGTCCCTGGAAGAAAAAAAACTAGGAATATTGGATGGAAACTACCAGAAGTCAAGTTTCTATTCAACATAAAGGACAATATTCTAATGGTCACTCTCAAACAAAGTGGTCTGTTTTAGGGAGTAGTAAATCTCTAGTTATTGAAAGTATTTAAGCGGCAGTTGGATGACCACTCATTGGCTATACACATATGCATATGCACACATACACACACACATACATATACACATATGCATACATACACACACACAGAGCAGGATTCAAGACTTGGGTGAGGATTGCACTAACTTATCTCTAAGGTTCCCTTCATCTCCTAAGGTTCTAGAGTACTGGAAAGAATGAAGAACTTGGAGTCAGGTAAGATATGGATTTGAATCATACCTCTGATACTTAAATACTATAGGAACATGGCTTTAGAGGGACCTCAGAGGTTATCTAGTTCAACATCCACCTTTAAATCATAAAGAAACAGGCCCAGAGCCATCTAAGCAATGTTTAGTCTTGCATGGTCTTCTAAATAATTAACTAATTAATGCCTTGTATGAAGTCTTAAATAGGTAATTAAATAAGTAAATAATTGACTAATTCCTGGGTAGGAGGTGGGTTTAATTCCTCCTCCTCCAGCTCTAGATTTAACACACTTTCTTTTTGCTTTTTGAGAGGAGGAAGTTAGGGCAATTGGAGTTAAGTGACCTGCCCAGGATCACACTACTAGTTTTGTGTTGTGTCTAAGGATGGATTTGAACTCAGTTCCTCCTCACTCCAGGGCCAGTGCTCTATTCACTGTGCCACCTAACCCCCCTGTCTAACACACTTTCCATCATACTGACTGAGGGACCATATGCAAGTCACTTAACTTTCTAAGTCTTAACCTTTTTGAGTCCCACTGTCCTCATATAAATGAAGATATTAATACCTGGAGAACAGTGTTGTAATGGGGATGGGAATTTGAAGACCTCCCCTACTTTGAAAGTAAATTCTTCCCCCTAATAGGCTGAATGTAGTCACATGGAGCTTGTGGTGGGAGGAGTTTGCTGAAGGGTAGAGCAGAGCCCACAGGAAGCTGGGAATCAGAGCCAGAGATACCGTGGGAGAGAGAGGAACTGAGGCAAGGAGATAGAGAGGTTAGGGAGTAAATATTGATCTTATATTGGTTTGTGGGAAGGCTGAAGGATGCTGTGACTCTCTGTATTGTTGTGGCTTGCTAATTTCTTTACTATTATGATGGAAGTGCTTTCTGGTTTTGGGATTGGGTTTTCCAGTGTCTAAATAAATGTGTCGGTTCTGTCCTCTCCCTGGAGACCTTGGTATATTTTGTGATCAAACATCCTGCTATATTTATACTCACAGTTTTGATCATGATCATGATCACTGTAAATATTTCATTGGCACTACAAGTGTCCCAGTAGTACTTTGTTAGGAAAATGGGTTTAAACTGGGGCTAAAATCTAGCTTCTGCTACTTTGAGGTAGGTCTTCTTGTTCAGTTGTTTTTAAGGTGTGTCCTACTCTTCATGACCCCATTTGGGGTCATCTTGACAAAGATGCTGGAGTGCTTTGCCAATTCCTTCTCCAGATCATTTTAAAGATGAGGACACTGAGGAAAAGAAAGTACCCCGAGTCACACAAATAGTAAGTGTTTCAGCTAGGATTTGAACTCAGGAAGATGAGTCTTACTTATTCCAAGTCCAGTGTGCTATCCACTGCCCCACCTAGCTGGTCTTACAAGTATTATCCCCTACCCCCCCTTTTTTAACTGACATGGAAACTGAGGTTCAGAAATGGTAAGTTACTAGTTGGTAAGTTGCAGAGACTATATTTGAACTCAGGTTTTCTTGACTTCTAGTTTCAGCATTCTATCATGCTCCCTACACCATGGGTGTTGTGAGTATCCACTGAGGTCATGTATATAAAAGACCTTGTAAACTTTAAAATGCTACACAAATATCTTCGATGATGATGATGATGATGATGATGATAATGATGATGATGATGATGATGATGATGATGATTGTATAGTTCCGCTCTAAACTTCTCTCCATAGTTATTATACTCTGGAGAAGTAGGAGTCTTAGTCTGTTTCTAAAGAATATCTACCTTCTAATCGGGGGTGTAAGTTTCAAGTCCAACCTCGGCTATTCTTATTCTTATTCTTATCATTGCAATAAATGTAATGCGGGGCAGTTTCTATCAAGTTGCATGAACCTAGTTGTGTTACACATACTATTGCTCTTGTCACCACTGGTAGTGAATTAAGAATGGAAGCAATTACTAGTTCAATAATTTTACAGAAACCTTGATGATTCAGCCTCTTACACTTTTCTAGTAAACCATGTAACAGTCATGATATTCTTACTATAACCCGGCAGTACTATCCCAAAGTGACCACTTCTTGGATTGTGCAGGAAAAACTTTCACTTGTGTCAAAAGTTACTTCTTATTTTATTAATTTTTTATTTTGTCAAAGATCCATCTTTCATTTCCACATTGAACCACCATCCACCATTTCACCCCCAAACTGAAATGAGAAAGCAAGAAAAACAAAACCCCTATTACAAACATATATTAGTCAAGCAAAAAAAAATTATGCAGTGGTCATGTCTAAAATTTTACAGAAATATATATATATATTGCTCTAAATTTTACAGAAATATATATATGTATATATATATATCTGCATTCTGAGTCTCCCACCTTGCCATCAGGAGATGGGTAACATGTTTCATTGTGAGTCCTCTGGAATCATGGCTGGTCTTTGTGTTGGGCAGAGTTCCTAAGTCTTTCAAAGGTGTTTTTATTTACAATGTTGTTATTATTGTATAAATGTTCTCCTAGTTCTGCTTACTTTACTTTGCACTGTTTCATGTAAGTCTTCCCAGGTTTCTCTGAAACTACCTCTTTCATCATTTCTTACAACACAGTAAGTAGTATTCCATCACATTTATGAATCACAACTTGTCCAGTGATTCCCATTGTGGGCATCCCCTAAGTTCCTAATCCTTTGTTACCAGAAAAGTGACTACTAAATTAAAAAAAATAATAATACTTTTATTTTAATATGCTTTAATATATTTTATTATGCTTCCTTTTAAAATATGTTTTAATATGCTTCCTTTTTCTCTTTGTGGTACTGACGTAGAGCATTACTGGGTCAAAGGGCATGAACAGTTTAATAGGGGAGTTTTTTTGGGCATAGTTTCAAATTGTTTTCCAGGATGACCAAACCAATTTGCAGCTCCACAAACAATGTACTAATGTATCTACTTTCCCATAGTTCCTCCATCATTTGTCATTTTCCTTTTTGAGGGTGTCAAATTTGTTAATCTGCTGAGTGTAAAGTAGAACCTCAGAGTTATTTTAATTAGAACTTCTTTAGTTCTCAATGGTTTAGAGCATTTTTTTTCTTATGAATGACACCCAGGTTTTGAACTTGAGAAACTGGAGGGTGGTGTTGCCCTCTACAGTAGGGAAGTTTGGAGTAGAGGGGAGGGTTTAGGGGGAAAGACAATGAGTTCTTTTTGGACGTGTTAAGTTTAAGATATCTACTGGTCTCTAGTTTGAGGCATTTGAAAGGCAGTAGGAGATGCAAGATTGGAGGTCAGCAGAGAGGTTGAGGCAGTACAGTAATAACTCCTTCAATAAGTCTTGTGTAGCAAGCTGAGGATGGGGACATGATAGGAACTACTGGCTCCTTTCCTGTCTTCCCAGAGTCTTTTTCTTCAGCAACCTAAAATGGGATTGGCCTCTTTCATCTTCCCTCTGGAAACTAGAGTCCAATAGTGCCCAAAGCAGCTTACTGTTTGAAGAGTGCTGAAGGAGACTCAAAACTTGAAGAGACTCAGCACCAAAGATGCCTGGAGTTCTCCCATTCTCACCAGCTCTGTCCCAACCCTCACACAGGGCAAGACATTCATTTCCACCAGTAAACAGAGAGTACTGTGCTTTAGCACTAGTAGGCTTTGGGACAGGAGTTACACAGATAGATTTGAGAATCATCATTATAGAGATGGCAATTAAATCCATGGAAGCTGAGGAGATCATCAAGTAAGACAGTATAGAGGGAGAAGAAAAAGAACTCAGACTAACTTGGGCATGAACTGGATGAGGACTTGATTTTTATTTACTTTTATTTTTTTCCAATTTTTAAAAACATTTTTATTTAAAGTTTTGAGTTTGAAATTCTATCCTTCCTTCCTTCCATCCCATTCCCCTTACCTAAGATGGTAAGCAATATACACATGCAATTATGTAAAACATTGCCATATTAGTAATTTTGTAGAAGAATGCTCAAATAAAAGAAAAAACAAAGAAAGAAATTTTAAAATAGCATGCTTCAGTCTGTATTCAAACAATATCAATTCTTTCTCTGGAGGCAGTTAGTTTGCTTTATCATTAGTCCTTTGGGATTGTGGAAAAGAGCTAAGTCATTCACAATTCATCTAACAATATTATTGCTACTGTGTATAGCATTCCCCTGGTTCTGTTCACTTTACTATGCCTCCGTTCATATAAGTCTTTCCAGGTTTTTCTGAAATCATCCTGCTTGTCATTTCTTTCTTTTTTTTTCTTTGTGGATGCCTTTTAGTTCTAGATCTAGCAGTGGTACTGGTGGATAAAAGATTAGGCACATTTTGTTTTTCCTTTGGGCATAGTTCCAAATTGCTCTCCAGAAACATTGGACCAGTTCAAAACTCTCCAACAGTGCATTAGTGTCCTAATTTCCCTACATTCTCTCCAAAATCCAACGTTTTACATTTTTGTCATATTAGTCATTCTGATAGGTGTGAGGTGGTACCTCAGAGTTGTTTTAATTTGCATTTCTCTGATAAATAGTCATTTAGAGCATTTATAGATAGCTTTGATTTCTTTGAAAACTGCCTGTTTGGGGCAGCTAGGTGGCGCAGTGAATAGAGTACCGGCCTTAGAGTCAGGAGGACCTTAGTTCAAATCTGGGCTCAGACATTAAACACAAAAACTAGCCATGTGACCTTGGGCAAGTCACTTAACCCCAACTGCCCTCCAAAAAGCAAAAGAAAAAAAAAGAAAAAAAATTTAAAAAAAAAAGAAAACTGCCTGTTCGTACCTTTTGACCATTTATCAGTTGGGAAACTACATATTCTCTACATATTCAAGAAATGAAACTTTTATCAGAGATAAGTGTAAAAATTTCCCCCCAGTTTTCTGTTTTCCTTATCATTTTGGTTGCATTGGTTTTATTTGTGCAAAAACTTTTTAATTTTACATAATCAAAATTATCTATTTTACATTTTATTTTAGATCTCTATATCTCCTTTTGTCCTAAATTCTTCTCTTATTTATAAATCTAACAGATAAATTATTCCATGCTCTCCTAATTTGTTTATGGTGTCACCCCTTATGTGTAAATTATGTACCCATTTTTGACCTTACCTTGGTATACAGTATGAGATGTTGGTCTATACCTAGTTTCTGCCGTACTGGTTTCCAGTTTTCCCAGCAGTTCTTGTCAGATAATAATTTGTTCCCAAAGCTTGGGTCTTTGGGTTTGTCGTATACTAAATTGCTATGGTCATTTACTGCAATGTAATCTGTACCTAGTCTTTAACCAGATTGTTTTGGAGGACTTAATTTTTAAAATCACCTTTTAGTTCTTTTTTAAAATTATACATCTTTCCCAGAAATCTTGCCAAATTTGTTCACAAGCTGTGTTTTCCTTTGAGACTTTTCCTGTAGATGTTTCAGAGTTATTCTTTTTTTCTGGGTTTGTTCCTTGAGTGTTTGTGTCACCATAATAGTTCTTTCTGGAGGAACTGTGTGTGTGTGTGTATGTGAGTGTGTGTATGTGTATGTGAGTATGTGTATGTGGGTGTGTATGTGGGTGTGGGTGTGGGTGTTTATCGGTTTGTTTGCTTATTCTTCTAACCTATCTATATTATTACTTTGAATTTATTTTAAGGGTGGTCTCTGCACACCCTTGGAAAATGTGCCTGGATTGGGCTTTTGCTTACTTGGGTTTTTTCTACTACTTTCTTAGGGATATTGGATGTTTTTTTTAAATTATTATTCCATAGTTTTAGAAATGACTAGTGCTAAAGATCTAATATTTCCAGTAAAAGGCAGCCAGGTGGTATAGTGGGTAGAACATTGTACTTAGAGTCAGGAATTCCTAAATTCAAATCCAGCCTTAGGCACTTGTTAGATGTGTGACAGAAAGCCAATCACAACTTTTCTATGCTAATTTCCTTAATTGTAGAAGGGGATAATAATCACACCTGCTTACCAAGGTTATTATGGTGAGAAAAATAAGGTGATATTTAAAAGTACTTTGCAAATCTTTTTTTCTCTTTTAATTTATTTATTTATTTTTGTTTTCAACAGAGATTTCCACAAGATTTTGAGTTACAAGTTTTTTCTCCCCATCTTTCTCCTACCCCCACCCTAAAATAGCAAGTCTACTGAATACCCCTTCCCCCAATCTGTTCTCTCTTATATCCTCCCTCATCATCCCCCCTAACTTTCTAGTAGGGAAAGATGGCTGTCTTTACCCCAGTGCTTGTATATCTCATTTCCCAGTTGAATATAAAAAAAAAATTTAAATTTTAAACATTTGTTTTTAAAACTTTGACTGTGTATATTATTGCCTCCGTAAGTCAAATTCAACAAGAATCAGGTTGTCCCATTCCCCTTCACCTTCCCCTCTATTGTAACAGTTTTCTTTTGCCTCGTTTATATGAGATAATTTACCCTACTCTATCTCTCCCTTTCTCCTTCTCACAATAAATTCCTCTCTTACCTCTTAATTTTATATTTTAGATATTATTCCTTCATGTTCAAATCATCCTGTGTCCTCTGTCTATGTATACATGGGCACACATATGCCCATATTCACATATATATTTATACACACATATATACTCCTTTACATACATAACTATGTATGTAAACACACACACATATTCCCTCCAACTATCTTCATACTGAGAAAAATCTTATGAGTTACAAATATCGCTTTTCCATGTAGGAATGTAAAAAGTTCAACTTTAATAAGTTTCTTATGATTTTCTTTTTCCTGTTTCCCTTCTCATGCTTCTCTTGCTTCTTGTTTTTGAAAGTCAAATTTTCTGTTCAGCTCTGATTTTTTCATCAAAAATTCTCAAAAATCCTCTATTTCATTGAATGACCATATTTTCCACTGAAGCATTATACTCAGTTTTGCTGGGTAGGTGCTTCTTGGTTTTAGTCCTAGCTCCTTTCACTGCCAGAATATCATATTCCAAGCCCTTGGATCCCTTAATGTAGAAGTTGCTGGGTCTTGTGTTGTCCTGATTGTGTTTCCACAGTACTCAAATGGTTTCTTTCTGACTGCTTGCAGTATTTTCTCCTTGACCTGGGAACTCTGGAATTTGGTTATAATATTCCTAGGAGTTTTCTTTTTGGAATTTTTTTCAAGAGGTGATTGGTGAATTCTTTCAATTTCTATTTTGCCTTCAGGTTCTAGAATACCAGGGCAATTTTGCGTGGTAATTTCTTGAAAGACGGTGTCTAGACTCTTTTTGATTGTGGATTTCAGGTAGTCCAATGATTTTTTTTTTTTGCTTTTTGGAGGGCAATAGGGGTTAAGTGACTTGCCCAAAGTCACTCGGCTAGTTAGTGTGTCAAGTGTCTGAGGCCAGATTTGACCTCAGGTCCTCCTTACTCCAGGGCTGGTGCTCTAGTCACTGTGCTACCTAGATGCCCCTAGTCCAATAATTTTTAAATAATCTCTCCTGGATCTATTTTCCAGCTCAGTGGTTTTTACAGTGAGATATTTCACATTGCCTTCTATTTTTTTCATTTGTTTGGCTCTGTTTTACAGTATCTTGATTTCTCACAGTCATTAGCTTCCAATTGCTCCAATCTAATTTTTTTTATTTTAATTTATTTTCTTGGTTACATCATTCATTTCCACAAGGTTTTGAGTTACAAATTTTCTCCCCTTTTTGCCCCTAACCCCCAGTCCAGAACATTGATCCCACTGTAAGACCCCTCCCACAATCTGTTCCCTTTTATGCCCTTCTCCAACACCCCTCTAGCTTTCTAGCAGGGCAGGGAGCTCCTCCCTGCGCCCGTCCCTGTATGTATTATTTCCCAGTTGAATTTGATTGTATAGCTTTAAA
>JAQQSW010023516.1:0-10260 GCA_028646575.1 Pseudocheirus occidentalis
CCCTAGTATATGGTTGATTTTTGTGTATGTGCCATGTACTGCTGAGAAGAAGGTATATTTCTTTTTTATCCCCATTCAGTTTTCTCCACAGATCTATCATGTCTAGCCTCTATAAAATTCTATTCACCTCCTTAACTTCTTTCTTGTTTATTTTGAAGTTAGATTTATCAAGTTCAGAGAGGGGGAGATTGAGGTCCCCCATTAGCATAGTTTTGCTATCTATTTCTTCCTCTAATTCCCTTGACTTTTCCTCTAGGAATTTGGATGCTATACTGCTTGGTGTATATATAAGTAATGATATTGCTTCATTCTTGATGGTGCCTTTTAGCAGGATGTAGTTTCCTTCCTTATCTCAGGAACTTATTAAAGTTGAACATTTTACATTCCTACATGGAAAAACAATAATTGTAACTCATAAGATTTTTTCAGTAGCTGAAGGGAATATATATATATGTATATATGTATACATACATGTATATGTATGTATAGGAGGATATATGTGTATATAAATATATATGTGAGTGTAGGTATTTGTATGTTCATGTATACATAGAGGGCACAGGATGAGTTGAATATGAAGGGATGATATCTAAAAAATAAAATTAAGAGGTGAGAGAGGAATTTGTTGGGAGAAGAAGAAAGGGAGCAATAGATTAGGGTAAATTATCTCATATAAAATAGGCAAGAGAAAACTGTTACAGTGGAGGGGAAGAGCAGGAAGGTGAAAAGGAATGGGACAACCTGATTCTCACTGAATTTGGCCTAAGGAGAGAAGAACATACACACTCAATTGGGTATCTTACCCTACAGGAAAATAGGAAGACAGGGGATAAGAGGGGGCTGATAGAAGGGAGGGCAGACTTGGGGAAAGGGTAGTTAGAAGCACACACTTTTGAAAATGAATAAGGTCAAAGGAGAAACAGAATAAGTGGGGGCGGGATAGGATGGAGGGAAATATAATTAGCCTTCCACAATATAACTACTATGGAAGTGATTTGGGTATCTACACATGTACAGTCTATATTGAATCGCTTATTTTCCCAGTGGGGGTGGGTGAGGAGGGAAGAAGGGAAAAATCTGGAAACCAAAGTTTTAAAAACAAATGTTTAAAAATTTGCTTTTTACATGCAACTGTGAAATAAGATATACAGGTATTGGGGTATAGAAATCCATCTTGCCCTACTAGAAAGTTAGGGGGGATAAATGGAGTGGATATAAGAGAGACAGTAGGCTTGCTATTTTGGGGTGGGGTAGGGGAAAGATGGGGAGAGAAAAAATTGTAACTCAAAATATTCTGGAAATCAATGTTGAAAACTAAAAGCAAATAAATTAAAATCTTAAAAAAGAGAACACTGTGTGCAGTAACAGCAACGTTGTATGAAGAATAACTGTGAATTACTCAACTATCCTAATATGAATATTAAAATAAACTACTGTAAGGTCAAAAAAAAAGAAATCTTTTATCTCTGTATCATTGTATGGATGGACGGATATATACATATATATAAAATTAAGAAATTTTCTATCTCTGTATCATTGGATGGATGGATGAATAGATGGATGGATATATCTATATTTATATCTACATCTATATCCATATCCATATCTATATCTATATCTACATAGCCCTGCTCTCACTCTTTCTCAGCCCCCATATCCAATGCCTTCTCCAGCCTCCTCATTGGTCTCTCCCTTGCACCTTTCTCCTCTTTTTTTTTGTTTTTGTTTTTTTGTTTCTTGCTTTTTGGAGGGCAATCGAGGTTAAGTGACTTGCCCAAGGTCACATGGCTAGTGTTAAGTGTCTGAGGCTAGATCTGAACTCAGGTTCTCCTGACTGGTGGTCTACTCTCCAGGGCTGGTGCTCTACTCACTATGCCACCTATCCTCCCCCTTCTCCTCTTACCACACACAGCCTCATCACCAGCTCTCTGTGCCTCAAGCCTCTGCCTCCTCCAGTGCATCTTCCACTCAGCTGCCAAAAAGCTATTCCTAAAGCACAGATCTGATCTTGTCAATGAGCTCTGGTGGGTCCCCATTACATCTAGAATCAGGCAGAGATGCCTCTTTTTGACATGGAAGGGCATCCATATCCTGGCTACAACACAATTTTGATACATCACTCCCTTTCACATATTCCAGAGTAGACCCAGATTGGCCTTCTTGCTTTTCTTTACCCAAGAAGCATCATTTCCCATCTATATGCCTTTGCCAAGGCTCTTCCTCATGCTAGGAATACTTTCTATCCTCAGGAGCTCTGTCCTTAAGAATCCCTGGTTTCCTTCCAAGCCCCAGCCAAATACCACCTCCTACCAAAGCCTTTACTGAGCCAACCCCACTGTGGATTGCTCCCTTCCCTCCTCCACTACCTTGTATACTTATACATTTTGTATACACTTATGTATGTATGTGTGATCTCCATAAGCATGGGAGCGCCATGAGCTTAGGGGCCCAGAATACCTAGGAGGAGCTTAGTAGGAGCTTAATAAATGCTTTTTGATCAATTAAATCCCATCAAGGGATATAGCATGGTCTTTGCCTGACATCTAGTGTCACTTTCTGATATGGCAGCTTACTGAAAAGTGGAGTACTATTTCTTAATTTTTTTTTTTTTTTTGCTTTTTTGGAGGGGAAATTGGGGTTAAGTGATTTGCCCAAGGTCACACAGCTAGTTTTGTGTTTTTTAGTGTCTGAGGCTGGGTTTGAACTCCTGATTCAAGGGCCAGTATTCTATTCACTGCACTACCTAGCTGCCCCCAGAATGCTATTTCTAATGATTGGGTTAAACCATCAGATGGGGAAAGAGAAGCAAGAACAGCTCCAGAGCTGGCAGGACCTACATCACCACTGCACAAGGATGCAACCTCAGGAGAGAGCCCTTGAGCAGTCTGATCCATCATCAGTCTCCCTCAAGGAGCTTCTTTTTTGAATTCTCGAATTTTTCCCCATTTAATAGTATTTTATTTTTTTCTAATTAGATGGATAGTTTTCAAGATTCACTTTTATAAGATTTTTTTCCTTAGGACAAGTTTAATAGAGCTACAAAACATGAGGTGGGCTTGAGCCCCAAAAAGTGACTATGGTACAAACATTGTTAACACAGCACTTGGTCATTAAGAGTGAGAAAGAGAGAGCTGGCAGGCTCAGCTGACTGGCTGCTGCCCTCAGGGAGGGAGTTATGATCTGGATCAATCAGGCCCCATGAGCAGAGGGCAAGCCCAGCCACCCCACACTGCCTGGGCTCCTGCTACAAAGGCCTTCCAGTTGAAAGACTGGGGAAGATCAAGCACATTTGTCCTGCAGACAGTAGCTAGAGAGTCCGCAGGCCCCATGGGGGGTGGGGAGAGGACCATCTGTGGCTGCAGAGAGCAGCTCACCACTGCTTGGAGAAGTATTCTTTACTCCCCTGAACATCAGGTTTGATGGTGTCACTCCCTGGTTTCCAGCCAACAGGGCACACTTCACCATGTTTATCTGTGAACTGGAAGGCCTGGACAAACAGAAGAGTTTCATCTACAGAGTGGCCCACAGGAATGTCATTGATGGTGATCTGACAAAGGATCCCCTTCTCATCAATGATGAAAAGACTCCTGAACTAAATTCCCTCATCTACCTTTAAAACCCCATAATCTTGAGCAATGGTGCATTTGGGGTCAGACAACAAGGGGATATTCACGGCTCCCAGTCCACCATTCTTCTTGACCATATATACTGACCCAGGCAAGGTGACGGAAGTGCGAATCCACTGAGGCTCCAACACTTGGCAGTTGAGTTTCTGAAATTCTTCAGCTTGATCACTGAATGCAATAATCTCCATAAGACACACGAAGGTGAAGTCCAATGGGTAGAAGAACAACACAACATATTTCCCTTTGTAGTCAGGAAGGCTGATGTCTTTGAACTGCCAATCAGGCATAACAGTGGTAGCTCTGAAACTGGGGGCTGGCTACCCAATCTTGGCATTTCCAGTAGACATGTTGACAGTAACAGCAAGGATCCTCAGACAAGCTAGGAGGAAGAACTAACTCATGAGGAGGAGCTGGACAACGCCATGAGATTTTGAGTTAAAATTTTTTTCTCCATTCTTGCCCTCCCTGCCCTCCCAAAGACATCATACAAAAAGAATAATCAGAACAAAAGGGAAAAGCCAAGAGAAAGAAAAAAAGAGAGAGAGAGAAAGTTGTCTGCTTCGATCAGCATTCAGACTCTATAGTTCTTTCTCTGGATGTGGATAGCATTTCCCATCATGAGTCTTTTGGAATTGTCTTAGGTCATCGCATTGCTGAGAAGAGCTAAGTCTATCAAAGTTATCATCATATAATATTACTATTGCTGTGTACAATGTTCTGGTTCTGCTCTCTTCACTCATCATCAATTCATGTAAGTCTTTCCAGATTTTTCTGAAATCCACATGCTCATCATTTCTCATAGAATAATATTCATTGTTCATGATTGAGTCAAGACATCACCCCATGATGTTATTGGTCCTCTTGGAAAAGGAAGGATGAACAATAACAAATATTTCCAGCACTAAGGACAGAATCTGGTTGAATAAATGCTTGTTTGTTGTGACTTGATTAGTTTAACCTCTAATACCTCCTTAAGAAGCTCAAGCAAGATGATACATGTAAAACATTATTGATTTAAGTAACAGGTATTATTGTTATTATTACAGCCCAACAGAATTTCCACTAAAGTGTGAATGACTGCTGAAGGTTTCATTTGTTGATAGAGTTTATTCCTGGAGCGTTTGCAATGAACATTTTCCTTCACTTAAAGGACTGACTGAGTTTTCAGGCATCAGGAATAGGCTGGGGATGAGGGAGTGAGAGGGTCTCCACCATTTTCATTACTCAAATACTTAAATGGATTTGTGACTTATGGCTCTCTTACCTCTCACCACATAGACTCTTAGAAAGCTTTGCATCCTTCTTCAAACCTTTCAGAGTTCTTATTCCCCTCACTGTCCCAGTTGAGAATCTTTCCTTGTATTTATTTCCCCGAGAAATCTGAGACCACTCACCATAGGCTCCCTCTTCTCCCCTTTTCATCTCACATCACTCAGATGCCTTCCACCACTCTTTCCATATTTACTCCTGCCTCACATAAAGAGGTAACCCTTCTGTTGGCCAAGGAAAATCCTCCTCTCTGCACAAGTGATCCCATTCCCTATAGAGAAGGGAAGAATTTATGACCAAACAATAGAAAGAGATAATTACAAAATTCAAAATGAATAATTTTGATTATGTTAAACTAAAAAGCTTTTGCACAAACAAAACCAAAAACAAAATATTAAAAGGAAAGCAGAAAGTTGGGAAACAATTTTTAAAGCAAGTGTCTCTGATAAGGCCTTATTTCTCAAATATATAGAGAGCTGAGTCAAATTTATAAGAGTACAAGCCATTCTCCAACTGATAAATGATCAAAGGATATAAATAGGCAGTTTTCAGATGAAGAAATCAAAGCTATCCATAGTCATACAAAAAATGGTCTAAATAAGTATGGATTAGAGAAATGCAGATTAAAACAACTCTGAGGTACCACCTCACACCTATCAGATTGGCTAACATGACAGAAAAGGAAAATGACAAATGTTGAAGAAGACATGGGAAAATTGGGACACAAATGCATTGTTGGTGGAGTTGTGAACTGATCCAACCATTCTGGAGAGCAATTTGGAACCATGCTCAAAGGACAATCCAATTATGCATATCCTTTGATCCAGCACTACTCTGACCTTATCCCAAAGAGATCAAAGGAAAAGGAAAAGGACCTACTTGTGCAAAAAATTTTGTAACAAGTGATCCCATCATATCCTGTTTCCTCCAGATTACCCCCGTCTTCCCTCCCCCCACTTGTTTTCAACCTCATCCAGTCTACTGACTGTTTTCCTACTGCCTTCAAATATTCCCACTTCTCCCCAGTCTTCACTTGATTCTTCTACCCTGCTAGATATCTTCCTATATCTCTCCCCCCTTTTGTGGCTCCTTGAGAGGACCATCTATGATAGATGCCTCCAGAAGATCCTTTCTCTTCTCAACTCTACAATCTGGCTTCTAACTTTATCATTCACTTGTACCTAGGTGTTACAGTGGATAGTGCACAGAAGATCTGATGGAGGTAGAGGGACGGTCCTGGAGTGCTAGCAGGGAGCAAAGAGTATTCTGATCCCATGACCAGTAAAGTGAGCAGTATGGGTGAATGTGCAACCAATACTGGAGAGGTTGCCATATGCCATCAGGAAGCAGCCAGGTCTTAGTGGGAGCACTCAGAAAGGAAGAGAGTAATAATGAAAGCATGTTTGTCACTTATAGAGCATGCATTGCAGAGAGCACAGTGACGGGGCAGAGAGTTCTAGAGTAGGACACTTCCAGATTAGCCTCGAGGGGGATGGGAATAAGTGAGCAGGTAGTGGGGGTGGGGAATGGGGTTTTGACACTGATAGCCAGGGGTGCAGAATAATTGTGATGGGGAAAGTCTGAGGGGGGAATTATATCAGTACTTTTACTATACTTTGCTTTCCTTAGCAATTCTATGTATTTTATTTTATGCATTTAAAAATGCAATTTGGAGAAGAGAGAGACAGAGACAGAGAAAGAGAGACAGAGAGAAAAAGACCAAGAGGAGAGGAGGAGAGACAAAGACAAAAACAGAAACACAGAGACAGAGAGAAAAAGACAGTAGAACAGAGAGAGAACTAGAGGAAAGAATGGGGAATAGAGAGAAAGAAAGACAGATAGACAGACACAGAAACAGAGAGTCTTCTATCTTACCCAAGGAGACATTCCCCAAAGTCTCAAGGGAGGCAAATTAGAAAGCAAGTATGTGAGGATATATTAAGCCACTGGCTCTTCTACATGTTTGCCCTTCCCAAAATCTCTTTTCTCTCTGTGTGACTCCCTGTCTGTCTCTCTGTCTCTCTCTGTCTCTGTCTCTCTCTCCCCCTCTGTCTCTGTCTCTCTGTCTCTCTCCCTCTCTCTGTCTCTCTGTGTATGTCTCTATCTCTATCTCTCTCTGTCCCTCTCACTCTCCCTCCATCTCTCCCTCCCTTCCTTCTCCTCTCCTTCTCTGTCTCTCTATCCTCTGTCTCTGTCTCTCTCTGTCTCTCTCACTCTCCCTCCTTCTCTCCCTCCCTTCCTTCTCCTCTCCTTCTCTGTCTCTCTATCCTCTGTCTCTGTCTCTCCTCTCTATATCTTGGTCTCTGTCTCCCTCTGTTTCTTTTTCCTCTGCTTCTCTCTCTCTTTTCCCTTCTGCCTCTCTGTCTTCTGTCTGTCTCTCTTACCATCTGTCTTGCTCTCTTCCCCTCTGTCTCTTTCTCTGTTTCTCTCCTCTCATTTTCTCTCTTTGTTCGTCTCTGTCTCTCTATCTCTCTGTCCTCTGTCTCCATATGTTTCTCTGTCTCTCTCCTCTCCTCTCCTGTTCTCTCTCTTTGTGCATCTTTCTCTGTCTCTGTCTCTCACTCTGTGCGTATTCCTCTGTCTGATCATCTATCTGTCTTTCTGTCCCTCTGTCTCCCTCTATCTCTCTGTCTGTCTCTATCTCTCTCTTCTGTCTCTGTCTCTGTCTCTCTCATCTGTCTCTCTGTCCCCCTCTCCCCTATCTTTCTCCTCTCCTTTTCTCTATGTCCCTCTATCTCTCTCTAGCTCTGTCTCTCTTCCCGTCTCTCTCCATCTGTCTCTGTGCCCCCCTCTCTGTCTCCATCTCTGTCTCTGTCTCTGTCTCTCTCTCCCCTTTGTCTGTCTGTCTGTCTCTCCCCAACTTTCTCCCTAAAACTGATCTGCAACCAAATGACTCTTCTCTGGAAGCAGGGAACAAGTCTCTCCTGCCCTGTGCTCTCCCACCACCTCTGCCCCTCACACATGCATTGCAATGTCATCTTTCTCTCCACTGATCCAGAATCCCCTTCCCCTGGCAGCCAGCTCCAAGCAATGCAGGCCTGCCCCTCCTCCTCCTGGCTTGCTTGGCAGTGGCCTTACACCATCTTCCTCTGAACCAATATTCCGTCAGGTCCCTAGATGTCACTCAGAGATCATGTTATGTTACTTATTGGTATTCAAATGGTCAAACTATTTCTTAGGCACCTACTAGGTTCTGAGTATAGAAAGGCAAAAATGAAACAGCCCCTGACCTCAAAGAGCTTATATCTATTAGTGGAGCCCACACGTACATAAACAAGTACATACAAAATGGGTTGAAGTTATACATGGTCATTTAGGGAGGAAAGCACAAACAACTTGGGGGCTGTTATGGATCATGAAGGGTTTTGTTTACAAGGGATGGAGCTTTGAAGGAAACCAGGGATTCTAAGGGGCAGAGGTAAGGATCAATGGCATTCCTGGGCAGCATCTCTCTGTCTCTGTCTCTCTCCTTCCCTCCCCCATCTCCTCTTTCTAGCCTCTACCTTTCCTTTCTCTTTGTCTCACTCTTTCTCCCTCCCTCCCTCTCTCTCTTTGTCTCAAGCGTACCCTATCCATCTCTGTGTATCTCTCTCCCTCTCCCTTTTTCTCCACTTGTCTCTCACACTGCCTCTGTGTTGCTCGCTTCCTTTTCCACTACTCTGCCTCTTCCTGTCCTTCAATGTCTTTCTCAATCTCATTCTATCTCTGCCTTTATCTGTCCTTGTCCCTCTTCCTCTTGTCTCCCTCCCCCATCTCCTTCTCTTACAGTCTCTCCCTCCTTCCATCTCTCTCTTCCTCCTATGCTACTTCTGTTTCTCCCTCTACCCTCCCTCCCTCCCTCCCTCTCCCTTTCTCTCTATCTCCCTCTCTTTCTCCTTCCCTCTCTCCGTCTTCCTCCTCTCTCTCTTCCTCTCTCCCTCTCTGTCTCTCTCTGTCTCTGACTCGCTGTCTCTCTCTGTCTCTCTCTCATTCCCTCTCCTTCCCTCCCACCTCTCACCCTATTTTCCCTTCTGTCTTCTCTCATCTCTCCCTTTTCTTTCACCCCTTTCACCTTTCTCTGCCTTCTGCTCTCCTGTCTTGCTATCTGTCTCAATTTCTCTCTGTATGTGTGTGTGTCTCTCTCTGTCTCTCTCTTTCTCCCTCTCCCTCCCCTTTTCCCCTTCCTCTCTCCTACTTTTTCTCACTCTGCCTCTTTCTGCTGCTGTCTTCCTTTATCTCTCTCAGACTCTTCCTCAGTTTCTGTCTGCCTGTTTCTCTGTGTTACTCTTTGTTTCTATCTCTGTCTCTCATCCCCACTCCCTTCCTCTCTAGCCTTTTTCTCTCTGTCTCTCCCTTTCTCTATCTCTGTGCCACCACACAAAGAGCTGCCTTCACTGCCATAGCCTGCTGACCAGTCTCCCTGCCTCAGCTCCCCCCACTCCAGCTCATTCTCTGCTCAATGAGCAAAGTGATCTTTCCTAAAGTACAGGTCTGACCAGGTCACTCCATAAACTCCTGTGGCTCCCTATTGCTGTCAGGGCTCTTGAAGTCCTTACAAAGCCAGCCTGTTCCTGCTTTCCCTGTCTTTTTACATTATATACCCTTTTTTTGAGGGGAGAGGGAAGGGCAATTGGGGTTAAGTGACTTGCCCGAGGTCACACAGCTAGTGTGTCAAGTGTCTGAGACGAGATTTGAACTCAGGTCCTCCTGACTCTAGGGCCCAGTGCTGCACCACCTAGCCACCCCATACACCCTTTCTTGTAATCTACAATCCAGCAACTCTGGTCTTCTTTCTGTTCCTCATTCAGGACACCCAATCTCTAGACTCAGTGCCTTTGTCCTGGCCATCTCCCATACCTGGAATGCACTCCCTCCTCACTTCCACCTCCTGGCCTCCTTCAAGACTCATGAGGCACAAATCCTGCCTTTTCCAAGAGGCCTTTCCAGGTCCCCTCCCACCACCACCACCATAGAACCTTCCTATCACCATCTGTTTACCCTTTCAGTATCTCCCCTCCACACAGGTGTTGGCATCTGGTCTCTCCAGTTAGAATATCAGCTCCTTGAGGGCAGAGACATGGTTTTTGCCTTTTTATATCCCCAGTGCTTTGTATAGTACCTGGCACATAGGAAGCCTTTAATTAATGCTTGTTGATGGATATATCTTGGTAAAGACACTGATAAACTGGAGTCCAGAGGAGGGCAGCCAAGATGAGAAGGGCCTCACAATCATTCCATGGAGAAGAATTGGTTCCAGTCCAATCCAACAAACACCCCTGAGGTGTCAAGCACTGCCCTGGGCAATGGGGACACAAAGACCCAGGAGTGTAAACCCGAGGAGACACATCAGATCTTAGACTGAGACCTGCAATTTGCCCCAGAGGCC
>JAQQSW010023517.1:0-10260 GCA_028646575.1 Pseudocheirus occidentalis
AAAAAGGATTCTAGAGTTTTATTGCTGTTCTTATGTTGCTTCCTTTTCCTCATGTTGGCCAGTCAATTAATTGGTTATTGTTTTTTTAGCTCTGTGAAACTCTGCTTCCAGGGGGGAAAGCTCTGTTCCAAATTGCTAGGTTTTTCCCAGCTGCCTTAGCTATTAGGGGGTGTTGCAAGTCCTCCCAGCTTTGGCTTGCTGAAAGTTCACACCAGAACCACCACCCAAGACCACAATACAGATCCAGGCCGCTCAATGCAACAGCACTTGGCCCTGATCAATTGATTCAGCCCCACTGCAGAGTCCACAGGCCAGGGACTCTGAAGCAGCCTGGTGGGAGCCGCAGCCATTTCCAGCAGTTCTCTTCCCCCACTGCTTCCTTGCCCTGGGGGCAGATTGGCCAAACTGCTTTTCTTCCCCCAAATTAAGTTTCAAAGTTTCACTTTCACTAACCATCTCTGAACCTGGTTTGTGGGATTTAAAGATCCCCTCAGGTACTTTAGATCTTCTCTGAAGTAGACTCAAGCTGAGGCTTGGAAGGCTCAGCTCCTCCTGAACACCCTGGGGCCTGGCCTGGCTGCGTTGCGGTTTTTGGCCTGGGCCGGCCTCCTCTCCCAGCCCACCCTGCTGACCCCCTGGTGCCAAGCTGCCTTCAGCGAGAGATGTGTTTTCTGTATTTCTGTGAGTCTGGGAGACCTAGACTTTTTCTGGGGTCATATGTTCTGGGTCTTTAGGGTGGTTGTGTGGGAGCTGGGAAGGCTTGCTGGCCACCATCTTGGCTCCACCCCCCTTATCTTCCTTTTTAAATGAGGATAATGGGGAAAGGCATTGTATAGTGCCTACAATGTTGGGCATTGTATTAAGGAACTTTACAAATGTAATCCCATTTGATTATCAAAAAACCCTTTGAAGTAGGTGTTATTTTCATGTCCACTTTCCAGTTAAGGAATCTGAGGCAAATAGAGGCTAAGTGATATTCCCCAGAGCAACTTGGCTAGTAAGTGTCTTAGATCATATTTGAACCCAACACTTACTGACTCTAGACCCAGAGCTCTATTTGTCATCTCTTCTAGCTTCTTAAAAAATCAGAAAATCAAGGTTTAAGTTTAGGCTTTGTGGCTATGTGTGAGTTGCTTAACCAGGCTTCCACAGAGTGCATTTCTCCCATGTTTGAAAAGAAAACACTAAATAGACCTGAGTTAATTTTACTACTAACAGATGACTCAAAGCTATTGTCTTTCAAGAGTTAAATCCTCAGAATAATCCATAAAGATTATCGAATAGAAAATTATGGATTAATCAATAGAAAAAGGGAGTGAGTGTGTGGGAGGTAAAATAGGAGAATACAGATCAGGTCTATTGTTTAAATATCAGACATACTCATAGTTCCTACTTGCTCTTCTCAGAAAAGCCATTTATATATGTGGCCATTAATGCGGCCATTTACAGTTGGCCACAGAATGATCAAGATCTTGATAATGATCATCAAGAACCTTATGAAATGAATATTACAAATATTACTATCCCTAATTTATTTATGAGAAAATTAAGACTCAGAGACTCAGGGAACCACAGAACTGGAGAATTGCAGTGGACCCAAGGATTCATCTAGTCCAATCTTTAATAGAAGGATCCCCCACATACATGACAAGTTTTCACACAACCTCTGCCTGAAGAAGTCTTGAATGTCATTGCACCAAGGATCTGATAACTATTAAGTCAAGACTGCCTCCTTTCATGAAGACTTAATTCCTCTGGTTTGTGTCATGAGTTTTAGGTATTTGAACACATTTCAAGCTATGCGTTTTGCCTCTGTTTGATTTTTTTACATCGTTTTGTAAATATCTTAACTGCTATTTTCCCCCTTTCTTCTTCATAGCTAATTGCTATGGCAGCTGGTTTGAAAATATACATGGGCCATTTTTCCCCCACTCCATCCTTTTTAGTTTAAAACCCTATTGATTAAATCTAAAAGATATCTAGAAGATAAATATTTTACAAGTTTTTATCAGGTATATTCAATCTCTGGCCAGCAATCTGTTATCCACATATTTTTAATCCATACCCCATAAGTCCAAATCCCTTTTTTCAGATATAATCTTAGCCACTTTTTCATTTCACAAATTTATCTTTATCTTCTGCACCCCATTAATTTAAAAGACTACAGCAAGGGAAATACTGTCTCTATCTGACCTGTTTTTCAGTTTCTTAAACAGGCATTCATAACAATGGCAAGACATGTTAGGTTCCTTTGGCAATGATGTTTATGTTAAGATGAATCACCAGAAGTATGTAGTTGTCATCTGCTTAATTCTTGGGAGGTAGGAAGAGGTTGATCTCTGTTATTTCTTGGCTGCATGTTCCAAGTATACAAATCCCTCTCTATATTCAGAATAATAGTTGATTTACTATTACAGTAATACACTACCTCTTGGTAGAGAATCACCAACTACTACTACTACTTTTCTCTTCTACCCCATATTGCATGAAATCTCATCTGATAATTGTTCTGGTTCTACTATATTATTCATTAAAGGAAAAATAGGTGCTTTCTGCTTAAAGCATCAAGCTCTCTCAACTTCAGAAACAGCTTCAAATCTATTTTCCAACTCAAACGGCATAGCCAAATTTTTTTTCTAAGTTTTCTTCCACTCTCCACATTCTTAATAAGAGTTGAACCATCTTTCTTATACCTTAAATCTCCCCTTTCTTACTGAAGTTTCCATTATGTTACAAATGTTTTGGGCAGTTTATTTAAAGTATTTTAATTAGTAAAATAATTTATTTCCTCCATTTCTTTCACTCTGATATTTAAAAGACAAAAGAAAACATTCTAACAAATGTAAATAGTGAAGCAAAATAAAGTTCTATATTGGCCATGACTAAATAGGTGTGTATGTGTATGTGTACACATACACACATAGATAGATAGAGAGAGAGAGAGAGAGAGAGAGAGAGAGAGAGAGAGAGAGTCAGATAGATAGACAGATAGTTAGATGGATAGAAAGATGGATAGATGTGTCATCTGCACCTTAACTTATCATCTTTATTTCAAGTAGCATGTTTCATGCTAGTCCTCTGGATGTGTCATTGTGCTGATATGAGTTTTTATTGTTTGATTTTTCAAAGTTACTCATGTATAATGTGTTATCCTGTTCATTCTATCTCTTTTAAGTGAAGTCTTCACAGATTTCTTGGTTCTGCTTCATCAATTCTTATAGCACAAGGCTATCCCATTGCACTGATATTCCATAATTTATTTAGCCACACACCATATTATAGAGAATATTTCCAGTTTCCAGGTTGCCCCTACAAAGGAAGGTGTTATAAATATTTTGGTATATATATATGATTTGTTCCTCTTTGATATCTGGTGTATAAATCTAGTAGTGGTATTATTTCTGTTTATCCTAATTCTAATTTCATATTTTTAAAATGAGAAGTTAATCATTGAAACTTTCTAGGAAGATTATTTCCTGGTTACTTTTTCACTTATAATTGTAACAGAATTACTTTTTGTGAAAAAAAAAACACAACTTTTCAATTCTATATAAGCAAATTTGTTTATATATTACTTTGTCTGATACTGTTTATTGTTTGGTCATGAATTTTTCCCCTATTCATAGATCAGAAAGCTAATTTCTTCTTTTCTCAGGCTAGTTCCCTATATCTTTGAGAAATCAGATGTTTATCAGATAATATTGCTATAATTCTTTGGCCAAGTTTCCTACTTTTTCATTTTGAATGAACTGGTTTTGATCGTGCGAACTATTTTTAATTTCATGTAATTAAAATTATCCACTTTAACTCTTGATCTTTTCTATCAGTTTCATTATAAAATCTCCATTTTCCCATTGCATATCAATATAATTTCTTCTGTTCTCCTAATTTGCTTATGCTATTACACTACAGAGGCTCTCAAAGTGTGTGATACCATTCCCTGGGGGGTGCTGCTGGAATGATGCAGGGGAGCAGTTGTAGCCTCAGGTGCAATGGGGGGCATTGAATTAAAATAACAGGGCAGTGGAAGCATAAAGGAAGAAGAAAATTTTGAAAAACTGTACATACATGTTTCATCTATTGTGTAATAAAATCATATTGATTATATTATTTTCCAAATAAATACACAAAATGCAAGTTATAAGCAATCAGTCATCAAGTCTGCCAACAAACCTTAAAAAGTAAATGTTGGCAGGTGAATATGTTGGGTGTTGTTGGGAGTCTAGCATGCTTGGGGCAGAAATATGTACATGTAATGACTTGTTTAAAATATGATACTATATGGTTACATGATACAATAGTGAGTCATCAAAATTTCAATTCAGAGATGGGAGCAGTACTTAGAATATTTGAAACTCTTCTCCTTTGTTCAGGGTATCTCTTGAAATCTTACTAACTGCCAACCTCTTAGTTTGACTTAGAGGAAAGGTTATTTCTATAGTATTTCTTTCAATTCATATATACATACATACAAACGCACATGCTTTTCCCTCAAAAAATTATATTTTAACTTTGGGAGCTTTTTTTTAAATTTTGAATTCCAGATTCTAACTGTCCTTCCCTCTATTCTTCCCCTCTCCCTCCCTGAGGGGGTAAGCAGTTGGATGTCGGTTGTAGGTGTGTGGACATATAGAGCATTTCATTTTGTACAGGAAGATTCAAATAAAAGAAAAAAAGGAAAGAAAGTGAAAAATGCGATGCTTCATTCTGTATTCAAACAACATCAGCTCTTTCTCTGAAGGTGGATAGCATGCTTCATCATAAGTCCTTTGGGATTCTCTTAGATCATTGTATTGCTAGAGCATTTCTTGAACATTAAATCTGATTCTGGATCCTAATCTTCTAGACAGAAAAGGAAGGTGTCTTGTATAGGGACAGCCTTAGAAGTTTGTCCTTTGGGTAACCCCAAGTTCTAGAATCTTGACATTTTTTTCTACTTAACAAAGAAGGGTTTCCTATGTCTCATTTTCCTGAAATCTAGCCTTCTTGCCATAACAAGGAGTATTGGTCAGCTTTGGCATTTGTATTGAGAATAGTCCCCAATTTCAAGAGTCCTAGAATTCAGTTAGAGAGGGGAGATTTCCCAGGCAGAATCTAAACTTTTTATCCAGAGACTTCTTGATCAACAAAAGTCTTGGGATTGTCTTGGTAGTATCCGCAAGTTTCAACATCTCACTTATCTGAGCTTCTCAGAGGGAGGATTTCTTAACCACTATATATCCTAGAGAAAGAAGATTGCCCACATGGCCCCAGCAACCAGAGAAACAGGAAGGGTTTAAAGTCATTACTTGAGGATCAAAAGATCATAACTGCCACACCTTCTATTCTGAAGAATGAATCAGATAGTGAACCCTATACAGGGCTGTCTGTCCTGCCATTTCAAAATATGTTTGCTTTATGGGGAACCATAGGGGGCACTATGAGAAAGGAAAACCTGGAAATCCACCGCACTGCAAAATGGAATACAATGACAATTTCAAATTGAATCTCTTTTGAAGAGCACTACTATGACAGTGTTACATTTCTTTAGGATCTATTTGTGGTTCCTCTGAATTCTTTATATTTTCTATATATACCATTGAGTGAAATCAAAGCTAGTCTGGAAGCAAAAAAAAAAAACAACAATGCAGGAGAAACCCATAACTTTACAATTTAACATGAATCATTTAAAAAATTTATTTTTTGAAACGATGCAAATTTCAAACAATCTGACAGCGGTTCTCAACCTGTGGGTCGTGACTCCTTTGGGGTCAAATAACCCTTTCAAAGGAGTCACAGGGGTTGCCTAAGACCATCAGAAAACACATTTCCTATGATCTTAGGAACCTCCTCTATCTGTCTCCAAGCGGGTCCGCCTACATGTAGACATGCCCACATACAAGTATTAAAGGGTCACAGAATTAGGAAGGTTGAGAACCACTGTGTTAAAGTTTTAAAGTCAGTAAATTTCCAGGAAGGCCCTGAGTATTTCTGAGTGTATGTTAGGGGTATTTGTTGTGATATATTGCTGCATATCTAGTTTCTTCCAGACTTCTTTCAATTTTTCTTAGAAGTTTTTGTTGATTCGTTAGTTCTTGCCCCAGTAACTGGGATATTTGTGTTATGAAATACTACGTTATTGTAGTTACTTAGTTTTAAGTGTTTTGTATACATAATATATACCATTGATAAACTATACTATTTATTAGTCAGTACTAGCTTGATTTAATGATTACCACTTTGTAGCTAAATTTGAGATCTAGAACTTCTAGACTACTTTCCTTTGCTATTTTTTTCATTGACTCAATATTCTTGGCTGTTTCTTCTCCAGATTAATTTTCTTATTCATATCTAGTACTATAAAATAATACTTTAGTAGCTTTAGTGGTATGATCCCAAATAAATAAATTAGTTTAGGTAATAAATACTATAATTTTATTATATTGTCTCAATATATCCACAAGCAATTAATAATTCTACAATTTTTAGACCTGCTTTTATGTGCGTAAAGAGTGTTTTATAATTGTGTTTATATAGTTTGTATGTTTGTCTTGGCAAGTACTCTCTCAAATATTTTATATTTTCTGTAGTTGTTTTAAATGGAATATCTCCTTCTAACTCTTCCTGATGTGTTTTGTTGGGTATTTATAGAAATGCTGATGATTAATGTGAATTTATTTTATATGTTGTAACTTTACTAAAGTTTTTATTTGTTTGAGCAGGTTAATGAGTTTACTCTCTAGGGTTCTCTGAATATACCACTGTATCACCTGATAAAGCCCCACACACTCCAGTCTATTGTTATTTTATCATTGTGTTTTTCTTGTTTTGTTGCTGTAGCTGGTATATTTAGTACTATATTGAATAAGGCTGATATCCTTAAGGTACCCTGATCTTACTAAGAAGGTTTCTAGTTTATCCGCACTACAGATACTGCTTTCTCATGGTTTTAGATAGGTAATACTTAGCATTTTTAAGTAAAGCTCCATTTTTTCTATTCTTTCTTATTTTTAAATTTGTATGCATATAGTATTTTGTAAAAAAAAAGAAACAATCTACATATACTGATATAATCTTGTGATTTTTGTTGCTTTTGTTATTGTTGTGGTCAGTTATGCTTATAATTTTCCAAAACTTGAAGTAGCCCAGCATTCCTGGAACAAATCCCACTTGGTCATAACATATAATCATTGTGAAATATAGCTGTATTCCCTTTGTCAGTATTTTATATAAGTGTTGGCATCAATATTCATTAAGGAAATGGGTCTATATTTTCCCTCAGATTTTACTCTCTCTGATTTAGGTACTAAAAACCTTATTTGCTCCATAAATGAAGTTGGTAGTACTGCTTCTTCATCAGTTTCTTGTTAGTATATATAATATTGTAATTACTTTTTCTTTAAAAGCTTGGTCAAATTCACTTATATATTTATCTGGTTCTGTTTTTACCCATTTAGGGAGTTCATTTGTGCCATCCATTTTTTTCCCTAAGACCATATTATTAAGACCTTCATTTCCCCCTTCTGTTTATCTAAGCTATCTATATTTTTTGTACAATCTCTCATTTTTAACAGTACCAGGCAATTTTTTACTATTACCATTTTTAGTAACTTGAAATCTAACTCTAAAAGGTTGCCTTTTGACCCATTTATTTCATTCTTTCAATCAATATTTTTTACCTTCTTTTTCCCTTCAGATGAATGTGATTATTATTTTTTTCTAGTGAAGCAATCTTTTTGGTAGTTCAATTAGTATAGCACAGAATAACTAAATTAATTTTGATGGTATTGTAATTTTCATTATACGGGTTCATCCTACCCATGAGCAATTAATATTTATCCAGTTGCTTAGGTATCTATTTCTGCAAAAATATTTATAATCACAATAATATAATTACTATAAAAATTTATGTGTGTGTATATGTATATGCATTATGTATGTGTGTGTTTATATACATTTATCTATATGTATGTATGTATATGTGTTTATACACATATATGTATGTGTGCATGTATGTATGTGGTATTAATGTTTAAATAAAATGACATTGTGATCCACTAACATATATATATACACACACATATATACACACACATATTACACATGTATATGTATATACATATGTGTATATTATGTATACACAATATATATTACATGTGTATATGTATATACACACATATACATATATATGTATATATACATATGCATGTTGGTTCATAGATTCTCAAATATATTATTTTGAATAGTGTTTTTCTCTCTTCCTGCTGAGTTGTGTTATTAATACATGGAAATGGTGATAATATATACATGTATAGATATAGATATAGATATAAATGTAGATATAGATTATAGATGTAGATACACTTGTAGATATAAATATAAATATGGGGGCGGCTAGGTGGCGCAGTGAATAGAGCAACCCCCTTGGAGTCAGGAGTATCTGAGTTCAAATCTGGCCTCAGACACTTAACATGCACACACACAAAAACTAGCTGTGTGACCTTGGGCAAGTCACTTAACCCCAACTGCCCTCCAAAAACAAAACAAAAAAAACAAAAAAACCATAAATATAAATAAACCTGTATGTGTATTTCGTGTCCTGTAACTTTGTTGAAATTATGGTTTTAATTAATTTTAGCTGACTCTAGGGTCCTCTAAGTACATCATCATGTCATCTGCAAAAAATGTAATAATTTCATTTCTTCTTTGCCTTTATTTCTCAAATTTTTTCTTGCTTTATCTCTGTAGCATTTCTAGGACTGCATGAATTCACAACAATTGAAATACTAATTTTATTTTTTAATTTTCTGTAAAGACAGTAACATGTATTTGTAAAATTACATATAATTCTGTCTTATGGTATGCGATCTATGCAATTTAGTAAGAAAATGTTCTATTCTGGTTCTTTTAACAAAACTTGATTTTACCTAAAAACTTAGAGTATTTGTCACCTTTTCTTCCAGGAGGATGATCCATATACATTTGGAATACAGAAAACAATCATTTGGCTATCACAATAGTACTTGATGCAAGTGACTATATAATTTCCCTCATTTTCCATACTGTTGAATTTTTTTTCAGTTTTTTTAACTACTTAAGGGTATTTTTATCTGAACATTAAGCACCTGGTTAAAATTTCTATAGCCAGTTATAACATCTCAATAACTTGACACACCCATTTAACTTCTTTCATGACTCTCAGCAAGAACCCCACATTTCTACCTACCTCTCCTTCAGTCTAAAACCAGCATCCTGATTATTTAACAATTTGTCCCACCCACTAAAGTATTCTATCAATTTGCTTAAGCCTGTAATATTATTTATCAAGTCTTACTTACCTAATGTCAACATAACAATTACTTTCCCCTTTTCCTTCTCAATTTTATATTTCTTTCTTCAGGTCTTGCTCCATTATCCTCCTTATTGCACTTTAATTGTTTTTATCCTGTTCTTTTTTTAACCTGAAGATTAGGATAGATTAGAAAATTATAAGATAACTATCTAGACATGGAAATTCTTCTCAAGTTCTCTTCCATGTCTTCAAAATTTATTCTCTTTATTTTAAAATTTCATTTACTATTAGTTTTCAACATTCACTTCTATAAGATTTTGAGCTCTAAATTTTCCCCTCCCTCCATACCCATCTCTCCAAGATAGCATGCAATCTGATATAGGTTATACATATACATATTAAACAGATTTCCATTTTAGTCATGTTTTGGAAGAAGAATCAGAACAAAAGGAAAAAAACACAGGAAAGAAAAAAACAAAAAGGAGAAAACAGTATGCTTCAATCTGCTTTCAGATGCCATAGTCCTTTCTTTGGATGTTCATAGCATTTTCCATCATGAGTCTTTTGAAACTGTCTTAGATAATTGCATTGCTGAGAAGAGCTAAGTCTATTAAAGTTGGTCTCCACACAACATTGTTTTTACTGTGTACAATATTCTGGTTCTTCTCACAATTGTTCAGCATCAGTCCATTTAAGTCTTCCCGTGATTTTCCCCCTTGAAATCCCCTTACCCATCTGTAATAGTAATCAGTTTATCAGATACTTAGCACTTAGGAACTTAGGGCTAAGTAGCACCTAGTAACTTAGGGCTAAGTATGGAAGGTGTGAACCCTGTCCATTGTTGAGAAGTCATTAACTCCCCTGTTGAAGTAGAAGAAGGCTATTTTCTGAGACAGGAGACCAGTGCTGTATATAAAGAAGAATTCTAGAGACAGTAAGAGAGAATTGGAATTGGCTCCTCAGTGAAGGAAGATTCATGGAGACTGAAG
>JAQQSW010023518.1:0-10260 GCA_028646575.1 Pseudocheirus occidentalis
TAGGGGGGTGTTGCAAGTCCCCCCAGCTTTGGCTTGCTGAAAGTGCACCCCAGGACCTCCACCCAAGACCATGATCCAGATCCAGGCCACTCAACGCAAGAGCACTTGGCCCTGATCAATCGATTCAACCCCCCTGCAGAGTCTGCAGGCCAGGGGCTCTGAAGCAGCCTGGTAGGGGCCACTATGGGTTCCAGCAGTTCCCTTCCCCCACTGCTTTCTTGCCCCAGGGGCAGATTGGCTAAACTGCTTTACCATCCGCAAATTAATTTTCAAAGTTTCACTTTCACTAACTGTCTCTGAGGACTTGAATATCCCCTCAGGCAAGTGCTTTAGATTTTCTTTGAAGTAGACTCAAGCTGTGGTTTGGGAGTCTCCACTCCTCATAGCCACCCATGGGCCTTGCCTGGCCGTGGCTGAGGTTTTGGACTGGCCGGATCTCTGTTGCTGCAGTGTGAGCTGCCCTTCTCCCATCCCTGTTCCTCATGCCTTGGCAGATGTGGAGGTGCTGGAGGCTGTAGATCCTCTCCTTTGAAGACTGGCTGCAGGGAGCCTTGGCTCAGCTCAGCCCGGCTCCTTCTTACCACCCCGGGCCTGGCCGCAGTCTTGGCTTCAGGCTGGGCCAGCCTCCACTCCCAGCTGCTGAGATGAGCCCCTGCTGCCGAGCTGCCTTCAGCAAGAGATGTGTTCTCTGTATTTTTGTGAGTCTGAGAGTCCTAGACTTTGTCTGGGCTCATAATTTTGTGGGTGTGTAGGGTGGTGGTGTGGGAGCTGCGGGACCTTCCTGCTTCTATGTGGCCATCTTGGCTCCACCCCGCCTTCTACAATACTTTACTGCTGTTCTCTACTACTGAGTTGCTATTTACTTCTTTTATTTGCTCTTCTCTGCCCTCCTGGCTACCATCTACTGAAGTTCCATCCCTCTGCTGCTCACTGCTGTTACTGATTTACATTTACCATACTTCCAGGAGAAAATAATTGGATGCTTACTGAAAAGAAAAGAAATTGAAAATAAAATTAGGAAAAGAATTACAAGATAGGCACGGTTCAAGAAAATTTTCTTTGAATTTAAGCTAGAAGGTGAGAATTTAATGCTAAATTCTACATTGGGAAAAAAATATAAAAATGCACCAACTACATGAGTCATGTATAAGCATTTATTTGTATACATCTCTCAGTAGAGTTATATGCAATGGAAATTTGGCACAAATTGCATAGTTGGACTATATTAAGGTTACCAGACATATAGGTCCCGTTGAGGTACATTTTATACAGCATCACATTGTCCCACTCTTTGTGGTTCCATTTGGGGTTTTCTTGACAAAGATACTAGAGTGACTTGCTATTTCCTTCTCCAGCTCATTTTTACAGGTGAAGAAACTAAAGCAAACAGGGTTAAGTGACATAGGGTCACACAATAAGTATCTGAGGCCAGATCTGAACTCAAGAAGATGAGTCCTCCTTACTCCAGGTCTGGCATTCTAAACACTGAGTCATCTAGCTGCCCTCAGAATTGTATGTAGTCACCCGTAAATATATTTTCTGCTTTCTAAATATAGTACATGACCTCAGGCTAGCCAGTACCATTAGGTCACATGAGTAACATATCTGCCCATTACACTCTTGGCATTATAGATCAATCTGGTCACTGACTGGATAATCTAGGCACTTCCCATTATCTGCATCACTTCTCATTAACTGCATCCTTAACCTTTCTAACTTCAGTGAATGAGTAGGAATCTTTAGGTCCATTGACGTTCAGTCACAGTTCTGGTTACACGGGTGTCCTAGGTTGAAAAGTCCTTTCTATGGTCTCTAAAGACTCAAGCTTTATCCTCTTTGACTCTTCCATAAGTGGCAAGACAAGATAAAGATGGTATCAGGATCCTCTGACAAGACCCAGGCATCCCTCCCAACTCTCGGGAGGGTAAAAAATTCTATTTCCTCTTCAAAGTCCTTTATAATCTAGCCACCTCATTTCTTTCCAGGTTTCATACATCTTACTCTCCAACACACACTCTTTGATCCAGTGACACTGGCCTCCTTGCTGTTCCAGGAAGAAGGCATTCCATCTCTCAGTTCTGAACTTTCTCCCTGTCACTCATTTATGGAATCCTTCCTCTTCTCTACTACTGACCTCCCTGACTTTCTTTAAGTGTCATCTAAAATCCCACCATCTACAGGAAGCCTTCTCTAATCCCTCTTAAGTCCAGTTCCTTAGCTCTATTAATTATTTCCTATTATTCTGTACATATTGTCTTTGTATATGTTCATTTGCGTGTTGTCTCCATCTTTTAGACTGTAAGCCCCTTGATGGTAGGAATGGTATTTTGCCTCTTTAGGTATTTCCAGTGTTTAGCACAGTGCCTGGTATGTAGTAAGTGTTTAATAAATATTTTATTGATTATTGATTGATCCAGAACCTCCCTATATGGTCCATCATTCAGTGTAAATTATCCATGTCCACAAGTATCCTACTTGAGACTTGTGTCTTGAATCTTCCTTGCTCCTATCCTCTTGTGTTTTAATAAATTCACTATGGGGAGCAGGTGATTATGTTGCTAACCAGAAATTGTCTTTGTCCTGACAGTCCTTGTGAAAACATTATACACCCAAGAGACATACGGTCTATGTAGTAGTAGTAGTGATATACTATGGTGGATACAGTTGTTCAGCTACTCTTATTCATTCCCTCCCTACTACTGACTCATTTCCTAGACATTTTCCCCAGAATAAACATTATTTCTCTGCTCTGGGAAGTTCTAACCAAAATAATCTACATAATTCTCTCTCTTTTTTTAAGCTCTAAACCCTTAACCAGATGCCTAACTGTCTACTTGTTTGTCTGTCTCTTTCTCTCTCTCTCTCTCTCTCACTCACTTCCCTTCCCCCTCCTGGGATGCTCTCCTGAAATACTCCCTCCCAACTTCATTCTCAATAATTAAATCCAGATTCGCAATGCCTGCAGTTGACGCTATTTACTGCAAATGCTGATTTAAAAATACAAAGTAGGGGCAGCCAGGTGGTGCAGCTGACAGAGCACTACCCCTGGAGCCAAGAAGACCAGAGTTCAAATTCAGTCTCAGACACACTTGACACTAGCTGTTTGACCCTGGGTGAGTCACTTAACCCTGATTACCACACACACAGACACACACACACACACACACACACACACACCCCAAAAATACAAAGTAAGCATTTAAAACTACCAAAGAAAGGTAAGCAAACTTTTAAGAAATAGATTTTCTTATCCCTAGGCTTTCACGAAGAAATCCAAGAGAAGAAAAAGGCAGAATTGCACTTTGGAGAAGGGAAGAGGGTCAACAACATAGCATCTATCCTAAAACCACCGATCTAATATCACAATAACTGAATAGAAGACAAATGTGGTTCGGTGGCTGCACCCAAGTCAGGTCTGTAGTCAGGGAGGATTACAATAAGTATATACACGCCCCCACCTGCTTTGGCTGTAGTCAAGGTTCCTCTTTCACTTTTTTTTTTGCCTCCTTGATCTATCTTCCCTCCCTTCCTGAAGGGTGGCTTGGATACTGAAAAGCTGCTCCAATTTCAGGCAAATTAGACTGATCTTTCAAGAGGGCAAGAACCATTTGACTTTCTTTTCAACATAAAGTATAAGAAAAACTAGCTTGTGAGAAAATTATGGCAAAGGTTATTCCTGAGCTGCAAGTGCTTATGGGTTACCTTTCTTTGTTTCACCTGGTAACTTCAGAAGCAGAGAGCAACATCTTATGTTCTCTTAACTCTGAGGTTGTATTACTTGTCAGTAAAGCTGTTGTTATTTTTAAAAGAAAAAAAAGCAGGAATAATCGAAACATCACAGTCTGTCTATAAACTTAGGTCACACTCTCCCACCAGTGTTCATGGGGGAGAGTGAGCACTTATTTGTAGAAATCTAGGATGGAGACACAAATGGGGAAATTATTGTGAAACTCACAAATATGGACTGTAGGTCTTGAAATCCATCTTCTCCTCAGGAACAAACTGCACCCCCACAAAGCTTCTTCACTTCTATCTGGTCTCCTTCTGTTTCTCACTATAATTCAGTTGGCCAAGGTCATTCTTCTTCTGATCTTGAGCTGATAAAGCAATGATAAGCTCTTTTTTAGCTCACAGCTACTCCTAACAGAGCTATGAGGAAAATGTTAATATATATTAGCAAACAATATATGAACATTGCACTTGTTCAGTGACAAGAAGATCCTGTAAGTCAGAGTACTGTAAAAGCTCCTCAAGTTGCTCTCTGGGCAATGCAGACAAGCTCACTCAACAGAATTCTGATTTTTCAAAAAAAGCTTCTAGAAATGCAAAAAGACTCTTCTCCAACAAGCACAGATAACAACAACAACAAAAAAAAACCTGATCAAGCCTACATCTCCCACTATATTTCTCTCTCTCAAAACAAAAAGAGCAGTAGATAGCAATGAGTCACCCCAGAGGTGTACCCTGCTCAGGCTTCAGATAGCACTGGAGAGGATTATATACTAAGACAACTCTGTCACAATAGCCGGATTCAATTCTCCTCAGACTCAGACTTTTTCCAGCTAGTCAGCAAATAGTGTCTTTCTTCTAATCAGTAGGCTCCCAGAAAAGTAAACTGAAGAACCCGGTTATTAGCAATCAGCTAGAAGCAACTTCTCTTATTCTTTTCTGTCTTCTGTTTAGGGCTACTTGTGGCTCCTCCTACATTCAGCTTACTCTCCTGTTTCTTCTTTTGTGTATTTCTTCATACAGCTTCTCATGAGTAGCGATCATCTCTCTTTACATATGATGGTAAATTCTACAATTTCCCCTTTCAGTTAGAAATTATGCCCACAACCCTTATATTACCTTTCATAGACTCCACAGAGATATTTTACTTATAATTTCTCAGAAAATTAAATTTCAAAATTCTAAAAATGATGACATTTCAAAAATGTCTGATTTGAAATTTGAAAAAACAAAAAACTGGTGGATCACAAATCCCTGAAGCCATTTCTTTGTCTTAAAATAAGTACTCAGTATATTCATCTGGGGGCCAATTTTCTATCTGGTCATCAGAACAGAGTGATCCTCTTCTATCTGAAATTTTACTTAAAAGGTTGTTTCTGTTCAAGGTAATTCTTATCAGTTTTCCTTATAGAAATGTTCTTTTTTGATCATTATTGCAATCAAAATACCCACAAATAAAAGAGGCAGTACCTCACATTAGCATATTAGTACCTCTGTTATCTATGTTTTACTTTTTTTATTGTAGAAAATGTGGAAATAGCCAAAATCTAGAGCTTCAAGATCAAGGGAAAATACTTTCAGCAGCCAGAAAGAATTAACTCAAATACCATGGAGTCATGGTCAGGATCACACAAGACTTAGCAGCTACTCCTATAAAGAAACAATGACCTTGGAATGTGATCTTCCAGAAGACAAAGAAGTTAGGATTACAACCAAGAGTAACCTACTCAGCAAACCTAAGTATAGGAATGGGGGTGGGAATGAGGAATGGATACTTAATGAAATAAGGGGACTTTTAAGCATTCCTAACGAAAAGAGCAGAGGTGAATAGAAAATTTGACATTCAAACACAAGACTCAAAGGAAGCATAAAAGGGTAAACACGAGTGAGAAATCATAAAGGATTTACCAGCATTAAACTTTTTACATTTCCACATGGAGAGGTGATACATGTAATCCCTAAGAATAGTATCATCATTAGTGCAGTTAGGAGTCTTCTTAGAGGGCATGAGTGCGAGTTTATTATGTTTGGATTATCTTAAAAGAAGAATGGAATGGCAAAAAAAAGGATTCACTTGGAGAAGTGGAAGAGAGAGGAAGAATGGGGGAAATTATCCCATGTAAAAGAGACATGCAAGGAATAGTTTTTACAGTCGAGGAGAAAATTGGGGTGGGGTATCAGGCAACACTTGAACCTCACTCTCATCTGAACTGGTTCAAAGAGAGGAGGAGGAGGAGGAGGAAGAGAAGGAGAAGAGGGAGAAGGAAGAGGAGAAAGAGAGAGAGAGAGAGAGAGAGAGAGAGAGAGAGAGAGAGAGAGAGAGAGAGAGAGAGGAGAGAGAGAGGAGAGAGAGAGAGAGAGAGAGTGAGTTGGGGTATAGGAATTCATTTTGCCCAATAGGAAAGTATAAGGGAAGGGGATGAAATAAAGGGGTGGGGAAAAGTGATAAAAACAAGGAAAGATTTAGGAAGGCAGTGTTCTGAAGCAAAATGGACTTTTAAGGAGGTGACAGGGGAAAAAAAGAAAAGGTTAAATAAAAGAGAATGGGTTGGAGGGAAATTAGCAATCATAACAATCAATATGAATGTGATGGACTCACTCATAAAGCAGAAGGGGATAGCAGAATAGATTAGAAACTAGAATACAGTAATATATTCTTTACAAGAGACAAACTTGAAACAGAAAGATATACAAAGAGTTAGAATAGGGATCTGGAGTGGAATCTATTATGCTTCAGTTGAAATTTTTTTAAAATGCAGGAATAGCAATCATGATCTCAGACAAAGTAAAAGCAAAAAAGACCAAATTAAAAGAAGTATTAAGAAAAGTTACATTTTGCTAAAAAGCACCATGGATAATGAAGTAACACCAATACTGAGTATGAGCCAAATAGCACAGATTCAAATTCTTGTAGGAAAAGTAAAATAAATTACAGAAGGAAATAGAGAGTAAAACTATACTAGTAGAGGATGTCAATTTATCCTTCTCAGACCTAGATAATTTTAACCACAAAACAAACCAAATAGAATATAAGAAGATAAATAAAATTTCAGAAAAGTTAAATATGAAAAACCTGTGGAGAATATTGAAGAAATGGACCATCCTTATTTTTCAACATACATGACACCTTCACAAAAACTGACCACATATAAAAATAAAATACCCATAAATAAATATAGAAAAGCAGAATTATTAAGTGTACTTTTTAAAGGCTACAATACAATAAAAAAAATACCTTCAATAAAAGGTTATGGAAACACATATTAAAAATTAATTGAGAAGTCTGCCAAAGAGATCAAAGGAAAAGGAAAAGGATCTACATATACAAAAAATATTTATAGCAACTATTTTGTGATGGCAAAGAATTGAGGGAGTGCTCATCACTTGGGGAATGGCCAAACAAGGCGTGATGTAGAATTGTGATAGAGTACTATTGTGCTATAAGTGATGATGAAGGGGATAGTATCAGTAAAATATGGGAAGACCTATATGAACTGATGCAAAGAGAATTGAGCTTAACCAGGACATCATTGTACACAGTAACAGCAGTATTGTGATGATGACAAACTGTGAAAGGCTTAGTTACTCTGACCAACACAATGATTCAAGATAATTCCAAAGGGCAGATGATGAAAAAAATGCTATCACCCACAGAGAGTATTCATGAACTGAGTGCAAATTGAAATATAATTTTATGTGTCACTTCTCTTGTTTTTTTGTAATAAGGTTAATATTGGAATGTGTTTGCGTGATTTCACATAAATTGCTTGCCTTCTCAGTGAGGGGGAGAGAGGTAGAAGGAAAAAAAAGAATTTAGAACTGAAAAAAATTTTAATGTTAAAAAATAGACAAGCCATAAATTTAAAAACAAGAAAAAATGAAATGTTCAAAAGAAACTAATTGGGAAATAAAATAGTCTAATCCTTAAAAAAAAAGAGTGAGTCAAAGAACAAATCATAGATACAATCAGTAATTTAATTAAACATAATGCACAGAATGAGAAATTATATCAAAATTTGTGGGGTGCAACGAAAGCAGTACTCAGGCAGAAATTTATATCTCTAAATTGTTATATCAATAAAAGAGAGAAAGAACAAATCAATAAACTGTTGTGCTATAAAATGGGCATGTAATTAAAAAAACTTGAAAAACAATCAATTAAAAATTCTCACTTAAAGACAAAACTAGAAATCATAAAAATCAAAGGAGGAATTAATAAAATTGAAAGTAGAAAATTACCATTGAATTAAAAAAATAAAAATAGGACTTGTCTCTGTGGGAGAAAACAACAAAATAGATAAACCATTGACTAATTTGAATTTTAAAAAAGAAAGCAATCCAAATTACAAATACAGAAATCGAAATGGTGAATGTACAACCAATAAGATAAAATTAAAGCAATTATTAGGGGTTTTTTGCCTATGTATATGACAATAAAACTGACAACCTAAATGAAATGGATGGATATTTACAAAAATATAAATTTCTCAAATTAACAGAAGAAATAAAATATTTAAATAACATTTTCTTAGGAAAAGAAATTGAACAATTCATAAATGAGTTCCCTAAGGGAGGAAAAAACCAAGATCAAAGGGATTTAAAGTAAATTCTGCAAAAAAATTTAAAAAACAATTCTAATACTACATAAAGTGTTTGGAAAAAATAGGTAAAGGAGTCCTACCAAATTCTTTCAATGATATAAATATGTTTTTGATACCTAAACCAAAGAGAGAGAAAAAAAAGACCAATTTCCCTAATGAATATTGGTGCAAAAAGTTTAAATAAAATCCAGAAATATATTATGAGCATCATAAAATTTAACCAGGTGTGATTTATACCAGGAATGTAGGGCTGATTCAATATTAGGAATATATTAGGAATATACATAATTAGCCATACCAATAAGAAAAGCAACAGAAATTTTAATAGATATAGAAAAACCTTCTGATACAACACCCATTTCAATTAAAAACACTAGAAAATATAGGAATAAAAGAGACTTTATAAAAAGTGATAAATGATGTATATCTAAAACCAAAAGCAAGCATTGTCCGTAACAGGGGTAAACTAGGAACCTTCAAATAAGTTTAGGGGAGAAGCAAAACTATCTATTGTCACCATTATTATTCAGTATTGTACTAGAAATGCTAGCTATGGAAATAAAACAAGTAAAATAAATTAAAGAAATAAATATACTTTTTTGCAGATATATGATGTTATACTTAGATAACTCTATACAATCAAATGAAAAAGAGTTGAAACAATTAACAAAGTTGTAGAATATTGAATAAATGAATAAAATAAATCTACACAAATTATCAGCATTTCTATATACCACCAACAAAACCCAGTAGGAAGAGATAGAAAAATTCTATTTAAAAATAACTGTAGAGAATATAAAATACTTGAGTATCTAGCTACCACGACACACATAGGTACCATATGAATACAATTTTAAAAAGAAACACTTCACACAAATAGAGAAAGATCCAAACAATTAGAGGAATATTAATTGTTCATTAGTAGGCTGAGCTAATATAATAAAATAACAATACTACCTATATTAATTTGCTTATTCAATGTCATACCAAACTACCAAAGAATTACTTTATAGAGCTAGAAAAAATGAAAACAAAATTTACTGAAGGAACAAAAGACTGAGAATATCAAGAAATTCAATGGGGGAGAGGGAATGTTAAGGAAGGAGTCCCAACAATACCAGGTCTCAAACTATATTACAAAATAAATGGTAATCATAAAATAATTTGGTTCTGGATAAGAAACAGTGGCAGATCAATGGAATAGAGTAGATACACAATATATAGAAAGAAATGAGCACAATAACTTAGTGTTTGATAAACCTAAAGATCTTAGCTACTGGAACAAGAACTCATTATTTGACAAAAACTGCTGGGGAAAAAAATGGAAAGTGGTCTGGTAGAAACTATGAAAAGATCAACATCCCACAAAATATACCTTGATAAGATGAAAATGGGTACATGATTTGGACATAAAGAGTAATATACCATCAACAAATTAAGAAAGCACAGAAAAAGTTACCTGTCAGATCACTGGACAGGAAAACAGTTCATGACCAAACAAGAAATAGAAAGAATTAGAGAGGTTCTCCAGCTCTTCCCTCGCGTGTTCGTTCTTCTTCCGAGCTTCTCTGCGGAGCCTTGCTGTTACTGTCAACATGTCTGCTGGAAATGCCAAGATTGGGTACCCAGCCCCCAATTTCAAGCTACAGCTGTTATGCCTGATTGGCAGTTCAAAGATATCAGCCTTTCTGACTACAAAGGGAAATATGTTGTGTTGTTCTTCTACCCCTTGGACTTCACCTTCGTGTGCCCTACGGAGATTATTGCATTCAGTGATCGAGCTGAAGAATTTAAGAAAATCAACTGCCAAGTGATTGGCACCTCAGTGGACTCACACTTCTGTCACCTTGCCTGGGTCAATACGGTCAAGAAGAATGGTGGACTGGGAGCTGTGAATATCCCATTGTTGTCTGACCCCAAACGTGCCATT
>JAQQSW010023519.1:0-10260 GCA_028646575.1 Pseudocheirus occidentalis
TCATTTTTTCTTCCCAATAGCCTTGTGAGCAAAGTGCTTTTATTATCCTCTTAATACAGATGAGGAAACTGAGGCTGAGAGAGGTTAAGTAATTTGCCCAACTCACACAGATAGTATATAAGGATGTATCTGAACACAAGTCTTCTGGCTCCAAGTACTGCGCACTATTCACTGCTCCACCTAACTACCTCAGAAGCATAGAATCAATCAGCATTCATCAGCAAACCATTTCCACCTTTCTATGTCTCTCCTGGTCTTGTAATTGAAGGTTGAATTTTCCACTGAGTTCTGGCTTTTCCATCAGGAAGGTCTGGAATTGTTATGTCACTGAATGTCCATCTCCTTGCCTGGTCAATTATGCTCAGTCTCGCTGGATAGGTGATCCTTGGTTGTAGCCCAAGCTCTTTTGCCTTGTGAAAAATCATATTCCAGTTCCTCCAGTCTTTCAACGTTGAGGCTGCCAGACGCTGTGCAATCCTCACTGTGGTTCCATGACATCTGAATTGTTTCTTTCTGGCCGCTTGTAGTATTTTCTCCTTTCCCTGATACTTCTGGAGTTTGGCTACCATGTTTTTTGGACTTTTCAATTTGCACTCTCTTTCAGGAGGTGTCAAGTGGATTCTCCCAATTTCTATTTTACCCTCTGGTTCTAGGATCTCAGGGCAGTTTTCCTTGATAAGCTCTTGGAAGATATTATCCAGGCTCATTTTTCATCATGATTTTCTGGTAGACCAATGATTCTCAAATTGTCTCTCCTGGATCTGTTTTCCTGGTCAGTTATTTTTCCATTGAGATATTTTACCTCTTTTTCTAATTTTTCAGTTTTGATGTTTTGTTTGACTGATTCTTGGAATCATTGGCTTCAATTTGGTTGATTCTAGTTTTTAGTGAATTATTCTCCTCAGTTAGTTTTTGAAGCTCCTTTTCCATATGCTCAGATTTCATTTTTAGTTCACACATTTTACTTTTTAAGGCACTGTTCTCTTCATTTTAATGTTTTTCTAATTTTGCAATTTTGTTTTTATAAGAGGTGTTGATTTTATCTTCTACTTCTCTAAGCCAGATTTTGAAGTTCTTTTTGAGCTCATCTAGAAATGCTTTCTGTGCCTGAGACCAGGTCATAGTCCTTGTTAAGGCTTCAGCTGCGGGTGTGGAGTCAATACTCTCTCCTGAGTTTGATTCCTCCCTCTCACAATAATAGGATTCCAGAGTCTTTGTCTTTGTGGCCAGCTTTCTTCCCATTTTGAGGCAGGACCTTAGCCATGCCCTTCCTCCCAGGTTCCTAAACCTTCACTGCTTGAAATTTTCCTCTGGGACATACTGTGCTTTCAGGGTCAGCAGGGGGGATTGGAGCAGCCGGGGTTCACTTTGCCATCTTGGTCCCTGAAAATTCAGATAGGTTTTTTTTTATTTCCAGGCTATAGATGGGTTGTCCTGGGAGTAACTCCTGCCTCTGCTGCGGGCCCTGCCTTTGTCTCTTACCCAGCTCAGTCTGATCCCCATCCTGTGGTGATAGGCCTGGGAATGGCCCTTGTGGTTGGTGGATCAGCAGGCCTTGTCCGGGGGCCTCTCGGGCATGTGCCAGGCAACATTGGCAGGGCCTGTGTCCTCCAGATGATTTTAGAGCAGGAAATTACCTTTAATACTATTTAGTAAAATTCCTACATTTTACTTTTCTGAAAACTGAGACTCAAAGTTAATTTAGTCAAGGTCACACTAAATTAATGATGGAGTTGAAACTATAACCTAGATTTTCAGACCTTTACTGTAGGAGTCTTTCCACCTACACAGCACTGAGTTAAAAGATAAAGAAGCCTCCTCCCAAGTGGTTTCCCCACTTTTTAGAAAACCATCACCACTTACTGTCAATGCCCTTTTAACTTGTCAAAAACATTCAATGACCAGCTGTGAAAGACTTATCTATTCTCAGCAATACAACAATCCAAGACAACTCTGAAGGACTTATGATGAAAAACTCTATTCATCCCCAGAGAAAGAACTGATGGTATCTGAACACAAATTGAAGCATACTTTTTTAACTTTATTTTTCTTGAAATTTTTAAAATCTATTTTCTTTCACAACATGACTATTATGAATATGTTTTGTATGACTACACATTTATAACCTATATTGAATTGCTTGTCTTCTTAATGCAAGAGGGGGGAAGAGGAGAGAGGGAGAGAATTTGGAATTCAAAATTTTTTAAATGAATGTTAAAAATTGTTTTTACACAAGACTAGGGGAAAAATACTAAATAAAGGCTTAAAAAAAAACATTCAAAAGAGTATCTGTGATTTTCTAATCACAAATGCAGTGGACTCCCAGAAACTTGTACCTACCTTTCAATTTCATTAGCAATAAGTGTGTTCATGAGGTATGAAGAATCTCTTATCATTGCAAAATTTGTATTTGGGTTTTCTGTGAAAGATTTGCTCTGGAGCTTGTGGGTTCTTGATGCTTCTAACATGTAATACAAAGTTCTGTTTTCTCCATGTTCTCCTTAATGGGTCTTTGAACTGAATTTAAAAAAAAGATGGAACTACTGACAAAGTTGGCATTAAAATAACATCTCTAACATTTTAACAAGATCAGAAGTTCTGTATAATACATGCTTTACCACCATGGCTTTACCATCCACAATCCTTTTCCTTTTCTAGGTCTGCTCTCCTTGGTAGTTATGTCATCTCTAACTCACTGAGGAAGAGCACTAGAGAAGTTCTGGGTTCTTGTTGAGCCTCTGAGAATCTCAGCATTCTAAGCACTGTAGTTACTGTGTATTTCCCCAAGGAGAATAGCTCTGAACCCCCACCTATTTGTAAAACTTTGCCTTTTGCCCGAATTTGCTGTGTGTCACTAATCCCTAATCGTATGGCCTTAGAATAATGCATTCAACTTCCTACAAATATGGATAAGAATACCTGCATTATATTGCTGGACAGCTGCCATTAAGAATGTGCTGGAATCAGCTCTTATGCCTCAGTACTAAGCACTAAATTTTTAGTGTTAGCATTTACACCTTGAAAACAGGCAAACGACAAATGAGGGATTTATTTATTTTTTGTTGACTGTCTAAAATGATAGCCAAAAAAAAATGTATCCTGTCAACTTCTATGGTATAGACCATACACAGTACTTTTCCCGTGCTATAAGGTAGGTCCTTCTCCCCTCCTCTGCTACAGAGATGTTCTATTTCTTGGACACTCGCCCTCATCTTTTTATCTGTCAGTGTGTTTGCTGCCCATGTCACGGCTCTACTTGCTGCCATCGTCACAGCTAATCCTTGCTGCTTCCCTCCTATGATGTATTGACTAATCAGAGGAAATGGAGGATAGCTTTAGGGTCTTTGATGCTTCACAGATGAGATTTTGTTGTTTGTTTCGAAGTGCTTGACACTTTATTCTTTACTGCCAAAGAGATTTTTTTTTTCATGCTACTTCTTAGTCTGGAGGCATGAGGATTCCAGAAGGCTGATTTGAGAAAATGTCTTTGGCACCTTTTACTTATCCTTCTCACTCTTGTTTATTCCTCAGTGGTCTCCCCCTGTTCTCTCTCTTCTTTGGGTAGGATTTAAAACTGCTTCTATCATAGGAGTTCTTAGCCTAGAGTCCATGGATCAATTTCAAGAAGTCTATGAGCTTGGATGGGGAAAAATTACATCTTTATTTCAATATAAATCATTTCCTTTATAATTCTTATGTGTTTTGTACATTTAAAAACATTTTCTGAGAAAGGCTTTGACAGATTGCCAATGGGGTCAGTCCATCACATAAAAAATGTTAAGAACCCTGCGAAGTTCATGTAAAGATAAAAGACTTTGTCCTTTACATTTTGTTGAAATTTATTCACAAAAACCTATTACCTATCCCAGGTATTTGACTTTTTAATTCTTTTCTCTCAAACTGCCAACATAAAAAGCTTCATCTCCTTAAAAGGTATGTCAGGTGATGCGGGACAGGGAGAAACTGGTTAAGGACTCCCTCAAGTGGAGAAGCTAAGATTGGTAAGGACCAAGAGAAGAGGATCAAGTCGGGGAAAGAAGAAGTTGAGTGAGGTAGAACACAGAGAACCTTAGTCCTGGCACATGGACAGAACATTAGTTGATGTAAGTTTAATATTGGCAAAGTATTTCATGTACATGTTGTTGCCTGGGAGCAAACTGAGGCCCTGAGAGTATAATTATCTTGAACTGTTACAAATCTATGAAGGGTCAGAGGCAAGACTCTAGCCATCTCCTGTTTCTAAGGTTCAGCTCTTCTCACTATACCACAACTCTTGAGAATGGGGTCAGGAACAAGGGAGCCTCAAATAGTTAGGTGGCCCAGTTATTGGAATACAAGACCTGGAATCAGGAAGACTCATCTTTGTGAGTTCAAATCTGGCCTCGAGCATTTACTAGCTGTTTGACCCTGGGCAAGTCACTTAACCCTGTCTGCTTCAGTTTCCTCATCTGTAAAATGAGCTGGAGAAGGAAATGGCAAAATCACTCCAGTATGTTTGCCAAGAAAACTCCAAGTCGGGTCACAAAGAGTCAGACACAACTGAAAACAACTGGACAACAAGATCCAAGACTTGATATTTCTGTGTAGTCTGGAAAACTGCATAACTCTGTGGTGATGATGATGATGCACGAGAGAGAGGAAAGAGAATGAAGGAAGGATAATGGGGGAGGAAGGAAAGATGATGGAAGAAAGGAACTGATAGTTAAGAAAGAATATGTCATCATGAAAAGAGATTCGATTATTTTAGATACTTGCAAACCAACGATTTGTGTAGAAAAACAAGAGCCTATTCTATTCATATAAAAGTTACACAAATTAAAAGTCACAGAGTTAGACTATTTACCTCATTGTAATGTTACAAAGTGTTCTGCAAGGCACTGTGGGAGAAAGACATGAGGTGTATACAAATAACTGTAAAACAAGGAAGAATGTGATGAATTCATGAGAGAGGTGCCAAGTTCTATGTGGAGCCTAAGTGGGAGAGATCTACTTATCCTGGTGAATTATGAACAGTTTCATGGAATTTGGACCATTTGAGCTGACTTTTATAAAATGGGTCAAAACTAACAGGCAACAACAAGTAGGGAGGCCATTCCAAGTAAAGGAAAATGACAAGAACAAAGGCAATGAGGCAGGAAAACATACAGTTTGCTTGGAGATTGTCAAGTGTTCCAGTCTGACTAGAATGTACTTTGAGAAGATTAACACAGGTCAAAAAAAAAAAGAAAGAAAAGGTAGGTAAAGGGGGGACAAATTTGGAGGTGGGATGGCTGGAACTCCAAGGAAAGTCATTTGAATTTCCTAAGATATACAAGGGGAGTTATTAAAGGTTCTTGAGTGTTGTGATTAGGGCTGTTAGATCAAGGATATTTATCTAGCTGTTGTAGGAAGGATGAATTGGAGGGCAAAAAACTAATATGGCAAGGAAAATAGGACAAGCAATATTCTTTTTTTTTTTTTTTTGCTTTTTGGAGGGCAGTTGGGGTTAAGTGACTTGCCCAAAGTCACACGACTAGTAAGTGTGTCAAGCATCTGAGGCCAGATTTGAAATCAGATCCTCCTGACTCCAGGGACGGTGCCCTATTTACTGCACCACTTAGCCACCCCTAGCCAAGCAATATTCTATGTAAAAAGTAACTCATAAGTAAATGAGAATGGTCTCAGGAGAAACTAGAAATGAGGGAAGATTGGGGAACAGTCAGAACTGATAGGAAGTAGAAAAGCAAAGAAAAAAGAGGTCAGAAATGAGTCCTGTCTCAAAAGGAGGATAGGGGGAAAGTACGGCAAGGACCAGGCATAAACAAAATAGGGAAATCAGGAAAAGGAACAAGTTTAGTTTCCAAACAAATATATTTCAGATTAGCTTTGCTATAATTTTTCTTTATAATAATATATCTTACTTGTATACTATACTAACTTGTATAGTTTATAGCATGGTCTGCTTATCTTACATTTATCTGCATACGGCTTTATAAACTATGAAGAAACATTGCTTGGTAATGGTTAGCATTTTCTTTTGTTATGCATGTTTTGGTCTATCAAATATGCTGCACTAACTGTCCCCAGTACCTGGAATGCTTTCTCTCTGACTTCCTTCAGGACTCAGTTCCGATGTTGCATGATCCCCTCTTCCATCCCCTTTGTATATAATATGTCAAAGAATGAAAGATAATTTGGAAATTACTTTGCATATATTTTGTACTGACTTACCTGTATACATGAGGTTTCAACATGTTTTATGTCTGATGAGAGGCTTAAAATCAGGAAATACATCTTTTTTTTTGTTTGGCTTTGTAATTCAATTTCATATCACACTGCCTTTAACACGAGTAAGCAGGTACTCAATATGTATTTGTGGAACAAAGTCCTGCTCCTGATGCCTCATAATGGTAACACATGGATGTGGCTCTGAGTTCTCAAAGATTTTGCCAGCAGATCACTGTCTCTGGAAGGTTCTACCAAGCCAGAAAGGCTTCTAATACTGGACTAGTGACATTTCTGTTGTCCAAGGACCAGATTTAACAAAGTTCAGAGTCACTTATCACCACCACAGAGTGATAATTATTATCACTATCACTCATACTCCATTCATTAAATTAAAAAGATAATGATTTGCAATAGCAGGACTATCCATGTTGATGAAATGATGAAACTGTTATGCATTGACAGTGTCTGAGCAAAACATACCACCCTGCTTGCATGATTGGGTTGAAGATGTTCATAATTTGGGATCCATGAACATTTTTAATATGCTGATAACTATTTCAATATAATGTATTTCTTTTATATTTTGCACATTTAAAATGTTCTCAGAATGATTCCATAGGCTTTGCCATACTACCAAAGGAATCCATAACACAAAAAAGGGGTAAGAGCCCCTGTTTAGGAGAAGAGGCATCATATAAAGTTAACCAATGGGACTAATAATAGCATCTATTTCACAGGGTTATTGTGAGGAGCAAATGAGATAATTTGTAAAGCCCTTAGCACAATGTCTGGCACATGGCTGTAGGCACTTAATAAATGTTTTTTTTCCTTTCCCTTCCTCCACATCAATACAAAGTACTGAGGTGTTCAACAAATGAATATTAAATAGTAACAATTCTATTTTCCTTGCAAAAATCACAAAGAACATATACAGAAAATCACATCAGGCATAAATGAAGAAGAATCTTGACTAATCAAATCCCCTGATTATCATCTGTAAATATTGCAAGATATTCTATATTTCTTCCTGATTCTTTTCCTATGAAAGATAGAAATCTGGGAAAGTCACATTTAGAAGTCATTAAAGATATCATTTGGGAGGGTAAGGGAAGACAGAAAAGTCCCTTTTGTCTCCAATAAAAAGAAAGACAATTTTAATTATCAAAAATCACTCCGAAATGGACCAAGGGAGAATTTACCCTGCTGCTGCAAAGACTAGGTACTTAGAAAAGCAGGTCACTTCTAACCACAGGCATCCCACACCAGTAGGAGAGATCCCCGTCAGGCCAAACAAAGCTCTGTTCAAGGCAGCAGATAACATCAAGGAAGCAGGCATGCATGCAGAGTCAAAGGCAATATGAGAGTAAAATAAATTGGTTTGGGGGGAATTAAATTAAATCTTGGATCCCATTAGAAAAGATAAATCATTAAAGAGAAATGAGGTTTAACTGCATTTTTGACGACACAATAGTTGGATTTGTGTTCATACATACCTACTGCTTAACTTTTCCTTTTTAAAAATACATACTGAAGAATTTCTCTTTCTTCATTCCTTTCCTATGCTAAACAAAATCCTACTCTGATAGAATTGACCTTGAGTTCTCAAAGGATGTGCTCCCAGAACACAAACTCTGCCAAGTTGGAAAGGTTTCAAGTATGGACTCAATAATGTACTGTAGTGCTCCTGTTGGAAGACCAGCCCAGCTAAATTCAGGCTAGCCACAGGCTGATGAATTCTTTGGCTACAGTAATCCTCAAAGACCACCAACTAAGTTACAGAAGGGTTGCAATCTGCAGTGGTGGAGGGAGCACCCACACAAACAAAATAACAAATCTTTGAATTACTGAAACAATATCAACAGTGCAGTATACATAAATTGTGTTTCCTTGAAACTATTGCTTTTTTTAATGGTTAGTATACCATCATAGATGTCATCAACCTTTTGGATTTACCATATTTGACTTAAAAGTGTAGCTAATCCTTTTAAAAGGAAAATATATATCTGTTTCTCACCATCGGACCTAAAACAGAATAGCAATCCCTGAATTCAATTTTAATCATTTAAAGCTTAAGTCAGTGGTTCTACTCTAAGTAAATCACTCTCATCATCATCATTGTTATTTTACTTTTATTAAGTAGATATTTCAATTTTGCTGGTATTTTCTAGATTATATAAAACCTTTTTCAGCCAATATATAGTGGTACTCAGATCAACAAACAATAGATGCACACTGGAAAACTGGTAAAAATAAATAAATAAAAATAAATAAAAAGCTAAACATTTAATGAAATACTCCAAATTTCAACCAGGAAACTAAAACTAAGAACAAAGTAAGGAGAAACATGTCTTAAGAAATTCAGATAAATGCATGTCTCCCCAGCTACCTCTCTACCCTTCAGGACCCACTGGTTGCTTTTATTCCTTTTGGTACTGACATACACAAATCAGCACTTATAATTCAATGACATGAAATTTTAAGGTTAGTTCGCTTTCTAGTTTTACCTAGTCACTTTGAGATTTTCATAGTTGACTATCATGAGTCATAAAATATCCCATTTTGTGCCTTCTGATTATCTGCTGATTTTTTTCAACATGGCCCCCATCTGAGATTTTGTTGTTATTGTTGTTGTTTAATTAGGGTACCAACAAACATTTGGTAAGAATGGGCTTCATAAAATATATAACCCCTATTGGAAAGATGTTTCTAACCCAAAGATGCAAGGAAGAATGATCTGTGTCAACTGTTATGTTGACTTGAGAACTGTAAAGTCTATTTTTTTTTGTTTTAAGGAGGCAGATCTCTACTTTCTATTCCTCCTGCAGCAGGCAACATGTTAGTAGTTGGACAAATTACTGAAAAGCCCAGAAAGTACAAGATCCTGCTGCACTTATTGTGTGTTGACTAATTTTTCAAAATATTTTATTGTATAGAATAAAACTCAGCCCTAAATGCATCAAAAACAACAAGATGTCTTTGATGCATTTATGAAGATTATACAAGATTGCTTAAGAGATTGAGCAATGGAGAATTTACTTGACTATACTCTGATTATTAATATCCAGTTGAGATGCAAAATAAAATGAGAAGAACCAAAAGAACATTGTATACAGTAACAGCAAGACTGGAATGATAACTACAAAAGCCTTGCCTATTCTTGCTTATCAGTACAATGATCTAAGACAATTCCAAAGGATTCATGATTTTTTTAAGATGCTATCTACCTGATTGGAGCATATTTTTCCACTTTGTTTTTCTCAAGGTATTTTTTTGCATCATGGAAAATATGGAAATATGTTTTGCATGATTTCACATGTATAATGGGGTACCATATTGCTTCATCTTCTCAATGGATGGGGGAAGAAGAGAATTTAGGAGAGAATTTAGAACTGAAAACTAAAAATGAATATTAAACAAACAAAAGAGTGAACAGATACATATTTTTAATACCAAGTGAAAATAAATCAGGGAGACATATGCTTGTGTAAAATTTTTGCCACAGTCCATCACAGAGTCCAAATGGAAGAAGGATTCTGCATAGATAGGGGAGATTCTCTGGATGCTTCTATTTTCACAGAATATTATGCTAATTGAATAAAACTCTAAAACATCACAGAAATTCTTAAGTTAGATGAAAAATCACTCAAAGGAGTAGTACAACTATCTACCGAGGGAAAACTATAATGGATGAAGATTATCTCTTGTCCAGACTACTTAGATGCAATTTAATGAGATTCCCATAGAGCTGAAAGAGTTCCCATCATCACAGAACAATAGCAGGATAACGAATTGGGTCTAAAATTGAGTAAGAGGAAGATTGGGTTGCATCTAGGAAATTTCCCGATGCTTTTATTTATCTTAGAGAGCCCTATGAGAAGGAAAACAATATCTTTTTTTAATGCTGACAAAAAAAGAATAAAGACACACCTCCAAAGACCTCCTTTTTTTGCTTTTAGACCAGTCTTAAATTAGTGCTATTAGAAGAGAACAGAAGTGGGCAGAGCCAAGATGGCAGCGTAGAAGCAGCAAAGCACCACAGCTCCCACACAAACA
>JAQQSW010023520.1:0-10259 GCA_028646575.1 Pseudocheirus occidentalis
CATGTAAGATATCTAAGATAGAGAAGATATCTAAGAGAGAAATGAGAGAGTAAACTCACCCAGCAAATGGCTTCAATTATTTCTATAAAATAAGTGTCAAACCTCTCAGTTGAGAGAATGGGGGGGGCGGAGATCAACTCTTCATAAATGTTCCGGGAGTGACAACTAACCCTTCACACATGAACTACTTGTGGCATAGAGGCCCTCAAAGACTAGGTCAGCAAAGTGAAGGCTACATACAATAGGTCCTGCTGTGGGGAGAAGGCTTTAGGTCCAGGGGTTATAAAAGAGGACATTGTCTTTGAGGACTCCACTATTGTCTGTTGACAAATAGGTGCCTCCACTTTCTCTCCTCACATCTCTTCTTTACCCCTTACAATTTGGCTTCTGACTTTGTCATTCCATTGAAATTGCTCTCTCTAAAGCAGAGGTTCTCAACCTTCCTAATGCCATGACCCTTTAATACTCATACGTGGGCATATCTGCACGTGGGTGGACCCACATGGAGATGGATAGAGGAGCAGTGTCTTGGTTCCTAAGACCATTGGAAGTATGTGTTTTCCGATGGTCTTAGGCGACTTCTGTGACCCCTGTGAAAAGGTTGTTAGACCCCCAAAGGTTGAGAACCGCTGCTGTAAAGTGACTAATGATCTCTTATTTGCCATATCCAATGGCCTTTTCTCAGTTCTTATTCTTCTTGACCTCTCTGAAGCCTTTGACACTGTTAAGTACCCTCTCCTCCTTGATGTCCTCTTCTCATTTTTAGGACACTACACCATTCTGGTTCTCCTCCTACATATGTGACCATTTCTTTTCTGTCTCCTTTGTTGGATCATCTTGCAGATCATGCCCTCTAACATAGGTGTCCTTCAGGATTCTATCTGAGGTTCTCTTTTCTCTCTATACTACTTCACTTGATGATCTTATCAGCTCTCATAGCATAGAGTTGGTAATTAAATCTATGTTGTTGTTTAATTGTTTCAGTCATGTTAAACTCTTTGTTACCCCATTTGGGTATTTCTTGGCAAAGATCCCAGAGTGCTTTGCAATTTCCTACTGTGGCTCAATTTTACAGATGGGGAAACTGAGGCAAACAGAGCTAAGTGTCTTGTCCAGGGTCATACAACTAGTAATTGTCTGAGGTCAGATGCAAACTCAGGTCTTCCTGACTCCAGGCCTGGTGCTTTTTTCAATGTACCACCTAGATGCCCCCTTGTGACCCTGGGCAAGTCCTTTAACTTATCAGTGCCCCAAGCGGCTCTCTTTAATTCTATTAATTGCAAGGCAGGGGTTTCTCTTTCTGTGTAGGAAGTTTCTACAAGGGGAGTTCCCTATATACACTGATGAAACCACAGGTCAGACCAAAAAAATCCTTAATATTTATAAAGGCCTATCAATTTATTCATCAAGTTCTTGTGGGGGGGACCTTATAGATTGGAGGGGAGAAGTGAGATTTCAAAGACAAATTTCACAAACTTCACAATTATGTCTAACATATATGTGCAGAGAGCTTTGAACCCGAGTGTGGTGATTTTTCATCCCCTTTGTGGATAGAAAGGATTAGATGTGGAGAAATAGGACTTGAAGTTAGATATAGGAAAGATCTTGACACTGATGAGAGTCTAATTCATTACAGAACAGACTTGTGGAACAACTTTGGAAGTCTTTTAATAAGAGATTGATAGTCCTAAAATCAGGCTCATGTAAATGATACTGTTTCTGCCCTCAAGGATCTTCCTGTCTACTTTAGATAAGTCACAAGTAGCTATCATATGTAATATTACACATGGAGCAAATCAGAAAAGTTGCAGTATGAAATGATGTGATATGTGAAGATTCTCTGACATGTCCAAAGGAAGAAGGATGGCCTCTAAGAGATCCAGATGATTCTTGTGAATACACTGCTTGGCTCCAGTAGAAGAAAACTGGGTGCATATAATTTTCATAATTGTACTCCAGTAACAGATGTTTCCTGTCTGTAGAGGCCAGGGAGGGCCCAAGTCTAGGGTTTTCATTGAGACAAGAGAGTCCTTAGAGCTCAAGTGAGGGAGGACATGGAAGTAGGGAGGGCAGAAATGGAGCAGAGGTAGCAGTCACCCCATTGCCCCCATTCTGCATAGCTAAGCCTCCTGCCATTACCAGTTACTTCCTGGGGCACTGACTCTCCTTTTCCACCCAAGGGAATAGGATCATTCTAATTGCTAAAGAGGAAAAAGCACTAGAGATGAAATGTTGGTAAGCCCTGACAGCACAATATTACACTCTACTCCCACCTCTAGACACCAATATTTATTTTACTTTGAATTTGCCTCTCCTAGATTATGAACCCAGGAGTACATTGGACAATTGTGGAAACTGTAGCAATAATTTCAGATTTCAAGTGTTTGACTAAAAGAACAACAACAGAATTCTCCCCTCCCCCAACAATAGTTTTACTTAAAGATCACCTGAAAGTGTATATTGATTCTTAAGAAAAAAAAAGTTAAAAGTCTTTTCAGACAAAGAATGTGAAGCACAACCCTACTTCACCAATTAGGTAGCCCTTGATCAATTGGTCAACCTCCCCTTAACACAGCTGATGAAATCACACAGTATTTAAAGAGCAAGTAATAAAAACAAATGTGTTAAGGTCTTAATTGAAGTACAAAGAAGTGTCTGTGGTCTGCTACCCTTTCTGAGGTAAAAAGAAATTCTTCCATTGACACAGTTAGAGGGAGGTTAGCTATTGGCTGGCAAAGGATTAGCCATACCCTGGGGTTATGGTGGTTCTTTAGAAAGTGAGGTACATTTTCTAGGCATTATTCAAGGCAGGAGATAACTTTGTTGCATGTGATAATTTGGCAGCAGAGAAGAGAGCCAGTTGGAAAACCACCTAATTCTTGAGAGAGTATTCTACTCCAAGATTCAAGATACTATGTGAGTCCATACTCCTTTAATTATAGCTCATAAATCCCTACTGGCACATTTACCATTAATATTCAGAAGACACAATTAGTTCAAGGCAGAGGAATTTGCTTTAGTGGCATAGTTATAGACTTTATAGAAACCTCCATAGTTCCGATCCTTTATGGTTTTGGTTCTGGGGCTTGTTTCCTCCCAGAGAGAACGTCTCTTGCAAGCTAGTATCATTAAACTCATCCTTTTCTTTTTAACAGCTCTTCTTGAAATAGGGCTGGGTCCCTTTAGTTAAAGATCTCACTTTAAATTGGGGATAATTATATAGTCCATTTCTTGAATTCTACAGACTATGGCCATTTACCCCCAAATAATCAAATAATTCTGGGATGCAGATAAAGGGCTAGGAGCATGTCCAGAATTGATCTATGTCTTTGGGGCAATTTCATTGCTTTTCTTAGATGCTAGTCCAATTTCTTGGCCCCTTTCCACTTCATGTGAGTTACTGAAATCCTCATAATCTTTGCTAGTTTTATTTATTTAAATTTTATTTAAATTTATTTAAAACTTTATTTATTTAACTTTTTATTTAAAAGTTTAAACCCTTTATTAGTTGCACAATGTGGAGACTCAAATCTGAAAAGGGATGGATCTTTACAAAGTACAAATTCAGTTGGAATATGATGTATCCTTGTATCTCAACTAGGTAGAGCAGTGTATAGAATGTTGGACTTGGAGTCAAGAAGATCCAAACAAGAATCTTGTCACAGTCACTTCCTAACTATGTGACCCTGGAAAAATCCCTTCCTCTCTCATTTTAGTTCCTTCATGTATGAAGTAAGATATTTGGGTTAGATGGCTTCTGAGGTCCTTTCCAGCTCTAAATCTATGACTCCTATGATCATTATCTTTGACATATGCCCCTTATAATTTATCCAGAGTTTCATAGTTTCATATTCTTACAAATAGGTAGGGGGGTAGAGTCAAGAAGAACACAACTATAGAGAGCTATATTTTCTTCCAGAGCACATTCAATTTCATAGCTCTCTTGTCTCTACACAACCTTACAGCATACTGCAACCAGTCAAGTCCATCACTTCAAAGTAGAGAGAAGAAATAAGGTTGATTTTGTTCCCCCTCTGGCTCAGCACCTGAGTGGTGAGTGAGACCTCTAAGGGGAGATAACCAAGATATGGCTCAAAACAAACATTGTAGCATCATTATTTTGAACCAGAGAATTTCTGGGCAAGTCTAGGGTTTGGGTATTTAGGAACAAGGTGAAAATCTGAACTATCCCAGTGAGACATTAACAATGGTGTAGGGAAGAGTCTTGGACTGGAATAAGAAAAATTGGCTGGTGTGGTACAGAAGGAAGAGGAATGCATGGAGTCTCCAAGAACCTGAGTTTGATTCTTACCTTTGACACTTTTTGCTTGTATGAACCCAGACAAATCAGTTTATCTCTTTGGGTCTTAATTTCTTCATCTGCAAAATGAAGGAGTCAGACTGGCTGACCTTGAAGATTTCTTCCAGTTTGAAATCTATGTGCCTACAATTCAATAAATACCATTACTGTATCTGTTTATAATCTATGTGATCCTGGGTAAGCCACTTAACTTTCTGATCCCCTGCTGCATAAAGTGGGTCATACTGCTTGCTCTGTCTACCTTACAGAATTAGTGCTGACTTGAAACGTGATGATGATACGGGAAAATGGCTTTGTAACCCTAAAATGCTTTTTGTTTTTAAAATAGTTATTTCCAGATATAATCTTCCCACACATCTCCTCTATGACACTGTCCAGTGAGCCTTGTATTCTTAAAAAGAAAACCAGGGAACAAAACCAAATTACATACTCATGATGTTTGACAACATATGTCACCTTCGGTATCCACAATGCCCTCACCTAGGAAAGAAGTACATTTCCTCAATCTTTCATTGCTAATTAAAAAAAAAATCTATATCCCAAGTTCTTGTTAAGATTCTGTTTATTACCCATCTCCTTGCTCCAAATCCACATGAGAACTCACTTTGTCCCCCCAATTGTGATGCTTTCTCTCCTCCTCTCATTACTTTTGCATTACTTTGTACATATTTGTATATTTGTTATTTTCTCTAGTAGAATGTAAGTTCCTTAAGGACAAGGAATATATCATTTCCATCAAAACTCCGGCACATAACATTGCCTGGCATTAAGTAGGCACTACATAAGTATTTATTGATTTAAATTAAAGTTATACTTCACGACAGGAGGTAGCCACAAAACATATCATCCTGCTGTATTTTTTTTAAACAAATGGAATGTGAATATTTGCTTTATTTTTGTTTAACCACAGAGATAGGAGCATAGATTTAAAACTGGAATGAACCTCAAGATCATCTAATTCAATGGTCTTATTTTTAAGATGAAAAAAACTAAGGCCCAGGGATGTCACACAAGTAATGACATTTTGATATGAGCCCAGGTCTTTTGACGGATCTCTAGCCAGTTCCCTTTCACTGCATCATGGACCCTAAATTAAAAAAAAAAAAGGTTAATGTTGGATCTCTTAAATATGTAAATTTTCAGTGAGTTCCCTTGAAGACAGGAAGAAAAGAAGAACTGGCTTTCAGCACCATAAACATGGGAGAAGAGAACATCTACCTCCAGTTTACTGTTCTGCATTTATCTTCAGATTCATTTTTATAGATAAAAGCTATTTTATTCATAGACAGAATTACTTTTCAAACTGTTCTCTTTTCTACTTTGGAAGGAATTGTTTTCCAGATGGCTCTACTTCTTATGTCCTGACCTCCAAGAACAAAATGAGTTTGGTTGATTTGAACCAGGGCTATGAGGACGGGAAAAATACTCCCCAAAATTGTCACATCATCTCTCTATATGTTAATTGTAAAGACACTTTGAGCTCTGTCTAGAAAGCCAACGTTAATAATGACAAGATAATGTTCTTCTTAGAGAATCTGTGAACGTATAATATTCATGAAAGAAGAAGGAAAGGAAAATCTTCTCTTAAACTGTGGCAGGGTCCAAATGGTGCCAAAACATCTGGATGAAAAGTGATAAAGAATTCAGTCAGTCATCTGGATTTTACATTTGTACAACACCAAACATCTGGATGATTGACTGAATCTTTCTCTTTTCATTTCTTTCCTTGACAGCTTTTTCACCCTCTCCCACCCTCTCTCCTCCCCTAAGTTGTATTTATATCTATCTTTTGAAGCCTGTGATTTTCAATATTTTAGAAATGTGAATCCTGACTATTTTGGCATTAACTCTTTTCTCCTCCCTGACCCCAAATATAATTATAAACCAAAGTCTTTCTCATCCTCTCATCTATTCCCCTACCCCCAAATCTTTTGAGGATTTCTCCATTTCATCCCAGTATTTCAGCTTCAGTTTAAAGAATTAGATTTACAATAATTTAACGATGACTATTTTATTCATTTTCTGTATAGATCTCTTTTGTATTCAGTAGGGCACTAATTAATGAAGTCTCCTGATTTGAGAAGGTAGAATGTCTTCCTTTTGCTCCTTAATGCAACTAACCCTCTGAGGCTTCTATGACGATTGGGAAAAACTCTTGTTTCAATTAAATGCAGTATGTTTACTGAGCAGCTTCTCCCTCAGCACTCTTGCTAGGTGTTCTTGGAGGTGAGGCTAGGGCATGGAAGAAAGTATTTTATATCCTTAAGAAGCCTAAAAAAAAAAACCCAACACCCAATATAGAGGCAAGGCTCTAAGTCCGGTTAATGAGAAAATACCACCAAGGAACTTATGATTATGGAATATGTCCAAAGGAATTGATACAGACAGTAAATGTTATGAAAGTTAGGAGATGGGAGAGAAACCTGTAGGTTGGACTAGATAGGTAGGCATCACAGAAGAGTCAGAATCTAAGAAGAGCATGAGCATTTGATTGCTTCAGATGTTTGAGTATAATACACAGTAAGAGTAGTAAATAAAGCCCATTAGAGACTTTAAGGCAAAAAGCAAATATAATTTGATAAAACAAATTGGGACCCACTAGTGCAGTGTTTCTCAAAGTGTAGTCAAGGGATAGCTGGGGGTCCTTGAAACTCTTTCAGGACATCCATGTATTTTCATAACAGTACTAAGACATTTACATTTCAAATATAAACATTAATAGATATAACCTTTTTGTTATAGATAACACCTTTTTGTATGAAGGGAATCCTCAATAACTTTAAGAGGGTAAACCAGTTCTGAGACTAAAAAACTTGAAAACTACTGCACTAGTAGAATACGGCACTGGAAATATTAACTCTAGGTAAAACAAAGAGGTTAGATTAAAAAATTAGCATAGCATATCAAAGAAATATTCTTCTGCGTGTAAATCTACTAGCTAGAGGGGGAAAACAAAATAGAGAACATTTAGGTGAAGATCAATGGACAGAGAAACAGGAGAGGTATAGAGATATAGTTGGAGTCTAGTACAGAGTGCTTGACTGGAAGGAGGAATTGAATGAGCTCATTTAGAAAGACAATATATTTAAACTCGGAAGTCTCTGCTAAATGTAGCCAGTAAGACATTCTCAAAATGCCTTAAGGATCATTGCATCCTTCAGAAGGTAACTGAAGCATCAAGGGGAACTACTATTCTGGACATGATTTTGACAAATAATGATGAGAACTTGAAAGGAAATGCCTATAACATTTTATTGGTAAAGACACAGGAAAATATAGGCAGCAATATACATTACGTACCCTAATCTTTCAAAGAAAGGAAACTAGGTTTCAAAGAATTCATCTAACAGATAAACTTAACAAATGAAATCAACTCAAGATAATTGTAATTAGACCTCTGATGAAACAAACCCAAATGATTCTAGTGAGGTAGATGAGGGTATCTAAAGTTTCTACTGTGATTGTACATGGAACTCATTGACAAACTCATATTTTCAAAAGACATGTACAGAAGATAGGCAAAGACAGGCAATTGAGAATAATTTTTTTTTAAGTGTCATGGTATGAATGTCAAAAGTACTAAACCTTGGTATGAGCTAAGGCCTATCTATGCTGCATGCTAAGAACAAAAAGGTCGTCCCTCTCCCAACCCTTTTTAAATCTATGTTGATGGTAAAAGAACAGTTAAAGAAAGGAGAAAATTGCTATTTGTGGTTGATGAGTTGATGAGAAGGGACAGCAAAAAGAAAGTTGAGACATTCAACCTTTATTCTGCTTCTGTTTGCTCAGCCTGAGAATCATAGGATCATAGATTTAGTGATGAAAGAGATATTGGAGGCCATAAAGTCCAATCTCTTTATTTTACAAATGAGGAAACTGAGATATGGAGAAGCTAAGTGACTTGCCTAGGGTCACACAGCTAGTGATTATTGGGATTTGGACCTAGGTCCTTCTGATTCCAAGTCCCATGTTTCCTACCCTATAACATGCCATCTCAATTATAGAATAAAGAAGACTCAGAGGACTTGGCACCCCAGGTAAATGAAGAAATGGTAAAAGAATATCCTCAGCCCTTACCTTTTCAAGTTTATATAATTAGGCCCAAACAAGCTACATGACATGATATTGAAAGAACCAAGGGTGTAACTGCTGAATCACTGCTGATGATCTTTGAAAAACTCCCTTTGAAAAAAAAGAGAGAGGTGCCAAAGAGAGAGAAGCTGTCAATGATGGTCTATCACACTATAGAAAATTGAGCATAATATTCCTGCTGTGTTGAGTCAGGAGAAGGTATGGTGGTTCTAACTCAGGACTCTCCTGAAGGGTCCTTCAGGGCAGGGGCAGGGCAGTGGTGGCATCATGAGTCAAAGATCAACGTTTGAGGGAGATAGGCTAAGTCAGGGAAATAGCTTAGCATAGTGGTTGACTCACAGTCGACATTTAATAAATGTTTATTGATTCATTTGTAAACTATTTTTTATGTCCTGATTCAATACTTGGAATCTTCATTTCATCTCTTCTGATTTCGGTTCATTAATAAAGTCCGAGTAGAAAGATTCCCAGGTTTCTTAGTTTATGCTTGCTTTGGTCCAAATTCAGATCAGTTAATCAATTAATGTTTATCAAACACTTACTATGTACCAGTAAATATAATAAGTGCTGAGTATATTTAAGGCGAAAGGTAAGAGTAAGGATTTCTACCTCGACTCCAATAATAATCACAAGAGACATAGATTTCCTCTCTCCTAGAATCCCTCTATCAAGTCACTGAACCCTGTTCGCCTCAGTTTCACCTCTGTAGACTAAACTGATGAGGGAAATGGCAAATCACTCCGGGCTCTTTTTCAAGAAAACCTAAAATGACCTAAATGGGGTCATAAAGAGTCAGACATGACTGAAACAACTGAACAGCAACAATTCAGTCTAAGGTGAAAATGAGGTGCAAACAAGTCCTCAGTGTGGGAGGAGTGTAGTACTTTGGTTATTGGATAAAACTAGGTGTATCATTATTATGGGAATCTGAAGATCTTCCCTGCCTCTAGGCCCTTTGATAGACTTCAGTGATTCTGAGAATCCTCCCTGGTTTGAAAATATACTCTGCCCCCTAATAGACTGAATGTGGTCACATGGAGCCTGTGGCAGGAGGCTTGTTCTTCAGGAATGCCCATATCTTATTTGTCATTGGGCAATGGGTTAAGATGTTGTACTTGGCCTCACCTGGCTCCCTTGATCCTTTCCCCTCCCCCTATTCTGCCCTAGCCAGTCATCTTCCTGTTTCATCAAGGAAGTTGGCTGTAGGGCCCCCCAAGGTTTCCCTATGCGTGACACTTGAAATGTGTACTAGCCAATCCCTGCTATAAACCCCTTATTACTCAATCCCTGACCACTGAGAGTTGGGGGGACCCTATATATATCAGTGATCTCCCCTTGGTCAGGCCTGTTTGATTTGGGCAAGGTAAGATGTAGCCCTGAACAGCACGCGCTGAATAAAATCCACTTCCAAAATATGCACTTGGGGTCTCACTCGCTTCTTTCGGCACAACATTTTGGAGGCCCCAGCGAGATTATGCGGTGTTCCATGTCACCATGGAGACCCCAAAAACCTGTGCGGCTCTCAGCCTCGAATGTGGGCATCTACTCACCCCCTGACTCTTAGCGGAGCCGGCACCTGAGGAATTCTCAGGCCCTAAGACTCGAGGGGAGGGAGAACTAACCCACCCCTGACGCTGATCTAGCCCCAATTCGACCTTGTGTGGATTAAGAACCTCCGCAGGTGAGTACATTCCTGTTTCCCTATTCTGGTGGGTTGGGGCCAGACACGGCTTGGGTGTTTTTGTACACACCAACCCCTGGGCACCCCAAGACATTGGGTCACTGCCCGCGCCTGGTTCCCTGGTTCTGGTCTGGTTTGTTAGTGTCTGTCTGTCTGTCTGTCTGT
>JAQQSW010023521.1:0-10259 GCA_028646575.1 Pseudocheirus occidentalis
GGACAGGGAAAACGCACAATGAGCAAAAGCTTTTCCAAATTCAGAGCTCCTTTTAAATGGTTTGTATTTTTCATGTACACACAACACTATCTGTCTGTATCTGTCTGAAAAATGACAATATACATGCATGAGACATTGATTCAGTCTGCAGGAGGTGTGTTCAGATACTTTTTTTTATTTAAATGTATTCAAGGACCCCTTGGAGGAAAGAAAATCTATGATAACCTTAACCTTGGGTCAGGAGCCCCAAAGGCTGGTGACCACTACCCTAGAGCCAAGAGCCAACAGACACTGGACACCTGTCCTTGTTTTCAGTTACTGACTCCAATCACTTCCCTATTTCCAGGTGCTAAGACTTCCTGAAGCTTGGTTCCTGATTCTTTGGAGGAGGGGGGGGGGGGCGCGATCCTATAGGAAATAAGCTTTTGCTACCATTTTTCAAAATATGAATGTATGTACAGCTAATGGTATTAGCAACATATTCTTAGCACTGCAACCCTTGATGAACAGGCAAGGCTGCATCACTGCAGTATCCCTGTAATCACAGAAACTGAGAAGTTGGAAGGTCACAGCCTGTCTTTAGATAAAGTAAAGAGTTTGACTTGGGATCCTTTGAGTTTAAGATGAAGTTAGGACAACCAAGCAGAAATACCCATCAGGTATTCCCATCAGGAAAATAGATTCAAAGTCAAGAGAGGACTCAGATAGGGAGATTTGGGGGATCAAACAAATAGGGGTGACAGCCAAAGCCATCAGAGGAGAAAGCCTTCAGGCTTTTGGATCAATTGTTTCTCTTCTGGGTCTCAATCTTCTCACAAATAAAATGAGGGCATGGGGTGAACTAGATGACCTTTCATATCCCTTTCAGCTAAACTGACAGTTCCATAATCTAGCCCCATTCCCTCATTCTCAGGAGAAGAAAACTCACACCCAGAGAGGGAAAGTGACTTCCCCAGTATCATACAGGTTATAAGTGGCAGAGCTGGGTTTTTGAGCTACGTCCTCTCATGCCAAATCTGATGCTTTCCCCACCTTGCCAGGCTGCTTTAAAGGGTTGAAAATCTCATCTGCAACCGGATTAAACATTCTTAGCAACTGCATATTTTCTGGGCATTAGAATCACACTGATCGTTTCCATGTTTTTAATAAAAGCTAAATCGTTTTTAGGTGCAATGGTACTTGACTGAGATGGGAAGCCCCATCTTGTGCTCTGGGTCACCAACCTGACCAACTGTGCATCCAACCCACAGACACACACACCCCCTCCTGCATGGCATTAAATTCACATGCGGGCTAAATCCTATATTCTGCACTGCTGCTCAAGGGATTCTGCTGATGGGGAAAAATCACCAGGAAAAAGCGTCTTTTATTCAGATTGCTATTTTAAAGCCCCACAGATAGTACTCACAGGGGAAATGTTGCTATTTGCCCAGAGTCATAAAGTATACCAATGAAAGAAATAGAATTAAAAAGTTATGGATCTCCAGACACTTAGGGCCTTAGATACTCCCTCTCCAGTGGATTAGAATACTTCAACTAAATATTTGCATTCAGATAAAAAACTCTTTCATCTTGAGGTTCTCATTTTTTCTTTTAATTAAAAATATTTGATCCCCTAGAGCCTTCAAAAATTCTGAATTGATAAAGCTGTCATACGGTTTCATTCTATGATGCTTCTCCTTGTCCATAAACTTTATCTCAAGGCTTTGTGTAGTATATTCTGGGAAGGATGCTAGGTTTGGAGTCAAGGGATCTGGGGCTAAATCCTGGTTCTGCCTTTTCCGATGACCTGAGTGACTTTCAGGCGTGACACTCCTTCCTGGGTCTGAGTTTTTTCATTAGTAAAATAACTAGATAATTTCTAAGGCCCCTCTCAGCTCTAAAGTTTAGGATCCTTGCTGGCCTTCTGTTTCCTCATCTGTAACTATAGGGAGACTGGACGAAATGATTTCTAAGACTAACGACATGGAAATGGCCAGTGTAATTCTAATGACAGGAAAACATGGTGTTGCCAAGAATGTTTATTCTTTAAAGAAAGAAGAAGAATGTTTATTCTGATCAACTGCTGAGATTTTTAGCTCTTTAAAGCATGGTGGGGAAAGCATGGGATTTGGACCCAGTTCTGCCCCTTACTCCTACCTGTATGATGTTGGGGAAGTCATGTTCCCTCTCTGGGCTTGAATTTTCCTATCGTTATTTCTCACCCATGGCACCAGAAGAGTCATCAAATCCCACTCAGCAGCCTCAGGAGAGCCTGGCTTCCAGAGTAAGGAACAGTCTGTAGGAGTGTCATTAGCTAAGAAAATGCTGAGTCTTATGCAATTATCATGTTAAGGAAAGAGCAGTGGTCTAGCAGTAGGTCAAATAACCAGTGTGGTTTGCTATTTGTGGATCCTATCCCAGCAGAATTATAAAAATAATTATAAGCACAGCACAGATTTTCAAAACTACTTATTTTGTTTTCTAGGTCAGGCTAGCAAGGCAAGAAGTTCTGCAAGTTTTGTTGCAGGCCGCTGCTCGAAGACCAGCAGAACCCCAGGCCGGGAGAGCTCCTTGGCTTCACCCATCTCAGTGCAAACTTGGGAGAGGCCAGTCAGACAAGGAGGCGTTCAGTCAGTTCTGCTTCATTAAAGGATTTCCTACTAATAAATATGGCATAGTTTCTTTCTTCCAGAGGTAGAAGGCCAGCAGATGGGCAGACCCAAGGCAATGCCCCAAGAACAGTTAACACCCAATTTTCCCAGGAGATGGTCAGGTTCCAGGTGCAATAAAGTTTGAAAGAACTTTGAAGCAACACCCCCCAAATAAGGAGAGAGGCTTTGAATGTTGTTGGGTCAAACAAGCATTCTTTTCATAGGCAGAGCCAAATTAATGGGAAGACATGCAAATTTCACCCTTGTCTCAGTTCTCCAAGGCCTCAATAATTTGCAAAGATTTTGCATGTCTTGCTTCTTTTGCCTTATATGGAGGGAAATGAGTTGATATCTAAGTCCCTGCAGCCCCAAGCAACCCTTTAGTGGTCACAGAAATTCAAAATATCCCCCTATCTTAAACCAACACAGACTTGAACCAATATGAGGAAAAGAGGATTGCTGGGGAAGGGGGGTTGGAGGGAAGGGAGAAGAGGTTGAAGGGAAGTGGGTTCTAAGAAAGCCTAGACCAGGTTTGGATTCAGTCAAAGGGCTGCACTTGAAGACTTAGAGGGTCATTGTGGCCTTGAGGTCAAAGGTTTCCCACTCCTGGTGGACTTACCGAGTGGGGTGAGGTGAAGAGCATGAAGGAATCCAGTTAAATAAAACAGCAAAAATAATGGTGTGAAGCCCATTTACCAGAGATCCTCATAGGAAAACAAAACCAAACAAAAAACCTTAGACCTGATGGTTTCCCATAGTTGGAATCCAAGAAGCCATGAGTGGGCTGCCCAATGGAAAAGAGCACTGACTTTGGAAGCAGATAGCCTGGGTTGGTCTGCACACAGTCTATACCTCTGTGACGTCAGGCAAGCCTCTTCACCTCTCTAAATCTCCATTTCCTCCTCTGGACCAGATGAACTCTAGGCCCCTTCCAGTTCTGGAGCTATGATTTTATCTAAACCCTTAAAGAAAAGGGTGACTGTGACACAACAGACCTACTCTTACTCACAGTATGTTGAGAAATGGTATGGAGTAGTGAGTGGGTCATGCTGAACCTGGAGTTAGAAAAACCTGCTCATCTGTAAAATGAGAGGGTAGAAACTTCGAAGTGTCTCCCAGTTCTGAATCTATGACCCCATGATGGAGGCACTTATTTTCCCTGGACCTCCATTTCTTTATCTGTAAAAGGAAGGGGGTTGGCTTAGAGAGCCTCTAATGTCCCTTTTGGTTCCAAATCTATGCTCCTATAATCCTATGGGCCTGGACTCAGATTCCACTTCTGACGTTTACTCTTTGTGTACCCTCAGAGAAGTCACCTTACCTCTCTGCCTCAATTCTTTCATCTGTAAAAATAGAAGGGATGGGCCTCTAAAGTTCCAGCCCTGTTCCCATGAAAGGAAATTGGATCTTATTTTTGGCAAGCTCCTGGTTGATGTCAACCATCTTTATCCCCAAGAGTATACCAGTAGCCTCAACTTAATCCTTTTCTTCAGGATAACCCTGGACGTTTTGGGGTAGGGCTTTCTTCCATCTTTCCATCAGTGACTTGGAAAGATGAACAGGGATTTCTGGGACCACTAATGTCTCGATTCTTTTCCCTTTATGGCTCAGTTTTGTGGAACAGTTAATTGGTTCACTGCAGTAACAGAAATCATTCTAACCCATGTTTATTTGCTTTTTGGTTTTCTCAGCATACCACGAGTGGCATGGCATATTGGATGGAGAGTCAGCTCAAAACCAGGGAGGACCTCTGTTCAAATCCTGCCTTGGAAGCATACTACCTGTGGGACCATGGAAGAAGGCTGTTCACCTTCATAGTGTCTGAGATCCTCCTCACTAGAGGGTGGCTGATCACTTCTTGGATGTGATGTATAGAAGATTCTTGTTCGGGTGTCAGTTGGAACATAAGGAGACTGTAAGATCCTTGAGGGCAGGGACTATTTTGCTTTTGCCTTTCTGTCTCTAGCACAGAACATAATGCCTAGTGACCAATAAATGCTTGTTGAATTAAAATAGAATTGACTAGATGGCCTCGGAGGACCCTTCAAACTCTTACAGTCTGTGATCCTAACATCTAAAACAGCATTTAACTGCTGTCTATGGGCACCACTATTTCTTTTGATGCCTTCCTCATTCCCACCATATGAATCCTCCACTCTCTGGCCATGGACTCCAGCAGGTCCCCAGTCCTTGCCTCCTGGTGCCTTGGAAAATAAGGATGCTTTCTTGGGCACATACCTCTCTCCCTCAAAAGTCTCTTTCTCTTTCTCCTGGTCTTCAGACCTCTTTCACCTTCCTGGAGATAAAAAGGACGGCCAAACATTCTGTCTTTCTGGCTTCACTTTCCTCATCTGTAAAATAATGGGTTTGGACTAGAGGACCTCAAAGATCTCTTCAATGCTCTACGACCTCAAATCACTTCATTCTCCTTATCTGTAAAATGGGTGGGGTTAGACCACTCTGTGTCAGAGGTTCCTTTGAAGTCTGAACTCCTACACCCTTTGCCATTTCTGTTAAGTTCTGTTGAGTTATTTTCTTGACTTCTCATGATCCTTCTCCCAATTTACCTTGGGCAAGGCTCAGTGATGGGACATTCCTTCTTCCTTCCCCTTCCTTCCTCTGTCCTCCATTCACATTGCTGATTCACAGCCCCTTGCCCTTCCCCAGCAAGGTTACAATTCAGGCCCCAGAGTTCCCAACAGCATCAGAAGTACTTGGCACATGCAGAATATAGTAGCAAACAATTCCCAGCCCCTCCCCCACCCAATCCAACTAGCGAAGAGTCTGCCAACTCAGCATCAACTTTTGCTCATTTGTTTTTGCAGAGAGATTTCAGAGATTTCATGAAACCAGGGATGGAGGTCCTAGTGCCCTTTGGTCTTTCTCACTGATTAATTATCATCCTGGACTACAATTGTTGATAGAAGGATTCCCAGGAACACACCCTCCAGTTAGGAGTAACAAAAAACCAGTTTGGGAAGGATCAGCCCATGTAAGCAGATGTAAGCAGCTCTGGGGGAGGCAAAGGACTTTGGGGAAGAGAGTCAATGCTCAGTCTGGTATCAGCCCTGTGGGTCTACCTCTCAGTCCTCTATGCTCTTGATGAATGCAAGGAACAGTCTATCAGGCTGGATGTGATAAGACAGATGAAAGAGGAGATCTGAAGGAGAACAGGCAGTTCTCAAAAGAGGAAAACCAAGCTGTCAACAATCTTAGGAAAAAATGTTCCAAATCAGTAAAATAAAGAGAAATGTAAATTAAAGCAACTCCACCTCAAGCCTAGAAACTTGGAAAAGATGGCAAAAGGAGAAAAATGACCATTGTTGGAAGGAGTGGAAGAATGCTGATGCATTGTCAGTGGAGCCGCTAAATGATCTAATCATTCAGGAAAGCAATTTGGAACCATGTTCAAAAAAGTCACTAAACTATGCAGAATAAGACATGGCTTAGAATAACACTAGGCTTATACACCCAAATAAATCAAAACAGAGGGAAAGAAAGGATCCATTTTACAAAAAATGTTTAGAGCAACTCTTTTCACCGCAGCAAAGAATTAGAAACAAGAAGAGTAACCCTCCATCTGAATGGCTAAACAAATATGGTGAATGAATATTTCATATGCTATGTGAGCATGACATTATAAGAAATGGTGAAAAGAGTGGATGCAGAGAAACCTGGGAAGACATGTATGAACTGATGAAAATGATGTCCACAATGATTACAACATGAAAGGAAAGCCACCTTGAAATAAAGGATTCTGATGGATGCGATGACCAGTCATGGCTCTAGGAGACTGATGAAGGCACATGCTGACCACCAATTGCCTCAGAATAGGGTGGGCCTGTGGTCCTGAATGAGTGGTCCATTTCCATTGGACATTGCCCAAATGTCGATGTGGTCAGGCTAATGTGTTCACTGCTTTCTTCTTCTCTGGGGTCTTTCCATTTCTAACTTTCCTGCCTTCATCCCCATTTCTTTTTAACTCCTGTTTATGTGTTGACTTTCCCCGTTAGAATGGGAGTCATCAATACCCTCCTTGAGAACAAGGATTATCTTTTCTTTTAGCTTGGATTTGTATCCCCAATTCTTTGCTCAGCATCTGGCACAAAATAAATACTTAATAAATAATAAAAATTAATATTTATATAGCATCAAATCGGATCATAGAACCGGAGCTGGAAGGCTCTCTGCTTCCTGTCTTTCCCCTTTCCATGACCATATCATTCCCCTATTCAGTGGTTCTCAACCTTCTTAATGCCATGACCTTTTAATACAGTTCCTCATGTTGTATGTGACCCCCAACCATATAATTATTTTCATTACTACTTCATAACTGTAATTTTGCTACTGTTATGAAATGTAATGTAAATATCTGATATGCAGGATGTATTTTCATTGTTACAAACTGAACATAACCCACAGAGAACCACTGCCCCTATTCAATAAACTCCCTTGGCTCCCCATGGACCCAAAGTTCAAAAGCAAACTCTTTCGTGTGACATTTAAAACCCTTAACCTCTTGACTCTAACCTACATTTCTAACCTTACTGAAAATTTCTTCTCTTCCCAAATATTACTTTCTTACTCTTCTTTGAGACACCTCCATCTCCTTCCTGTGACCATACCTTTGCCCAGGCTGTGCCCTATGCCTGGAATGCCCTCTCTTCACCACCACTTCTCAGAATCCCTAACCCAACCTAGGAGCTACCTCTTGATCTTCCTCCTCCCTCTCCCCATTGCCTACTTCCTTAAAAATTCCTCACAATTATTTTTTACGTACTTACATATGTATACGTTGTCTCTCCAAATAAAACATAAGGTTCTTGAGGGCAGGAGTTGTTTTTGTATGCCCTGAGCCAAGTACTCAATGCAGCAACTTTTTTTTTATTTTAGGGAGAAATTTGGTCAAGTTTCAAATCCCTTCTGTTGTTTTGATTCTTTTTATTATTATTGTGTTTTATCCCATGACAAAGAAGTGCAGGAGACACTTTTTAAGAACTGATGGATCAATTTCCAGTTCACACATCAGAGAACTAGGTTAGAGCCCTTGTGTACTGGACCATGAGACCGGGCTGTTAAATTGTCAGTGGGAACATTCACAACTCAGAAAGGGGAAATACTACAAAGTCAGCCTTGACTTACTATTTTTTTGAGTTCCTACACTTTAAGAAAGTGCTTGAGAAAAATGTTAATAATACTACTTAATTAAATATTAATGATACAACTTAATTAAACTTAAAAGTGTGTCCTACTTACATTTTCTTTTCTGGAAAGATGGTTGTTAAACATTTACAAGCACACCCTGGTGTGAAGCCAAGATTACTTTGGCCTTGTATTTGTTTAAACATGAAGTGTTATTAAATGGATTCACTGCAGAATTGGGCTACAAAAGTGACAAAGGGTCTTGCTTGACGAGCAACCCTCTAGAGAGAGACATTAGCCCAGCAGACTCCTCCAAGATCATTCCTAAGACCAATCTGATTTAAAATCGGTATAAATGATGTAGATCACAGAGAACACGGGGAAGCCTCCAAATCTCCAGGTAACATAAGGCTTTCTGAGCAATGAAATGCCAAAGAGACAGAGCTAAACAGCAGGATGATCTCAAAAACCTTCGGGACTGCGCAGGAAAAACAAACAAACAAACCAAACAGCTGAGGAGCTTCCAAGCGGCTCTAGAGCAAGTACATTTAGATGAAAAAATAACCAAGTTAATTTTACAAGATAATGGGCTCTGAGCTATTGGTTATTTCTCAAGAAGGAGGTCCAGGAGCTTTTGTAGGCTATTTCTTAAAGTTTGGAGAGAAGCAGAGAAGAGATATTCTCAAGGTTTTTTCAAATTACAAAGGCAGTCCATGTTGGGATGTATTATACATGGATATAGCTATGAACACTGACTTACTCTGTAAATCTCAGCATACTAGGTCTGAGGAACACCCCATGAAATTAGAAAGAGGAAAATTTAGGGGAAATAAAAGAGAAATGCTAATTTACACAATAGGTAATAAACTGAAGAATTCACTCTCCCAAGAGGTGATAGAGACTAAAATCATAAACAGCTGAGGGGAAATAAAAGGTTAGATAAATTCTTGCATGACAGGTCCACAATATTATTAAAGAAAATCAGGATGCTTGGGGGCCATCTCCAACTTTTGAGGTTGACACATCAAGGGAGAGAAGCTTGCCTTTTCCTCTCCAACCCATTGGATAAGATAATGGATGGGAGATTCCATTCAAAAGATAGATCACATTTTATAATTGCATATCTCATCATAAAATGTAATTAACGTTCAATAAGTGTATATCCTAAGGCAGTATAGAATAGTCCATGGAGGTCTGTTCGCCCAGGAGTCAGGAATCTTGCCTCTGACAACTATTTAACTACATCACCATAGGCACATGCAAGATACACAGATTTGGAGAATCCACCCCAAATGTTCATATGGACTATTTGTACCTGACCTGTGGTAGAGAATTCTGAGCTCATATTAGTCTGATCAGGCACGGCTGGACACACTGTAACTTGACTCTAGCATAGTGATGTCATTTTGTTTCTCTTTGAGAAGAAAAGACAACAACCAACCAAAAATCTGCCGTAGGCAAGTCACTTCAAGTTTGTGGTCTGCAGAGAGTTCTCAGGTTGCAGAGAGAATATGGAGCTTGCATTGATATACAGGGACTGTCCTCCCCAGGTGATCTCTGCCTTTTCCAGCCTCCTCCCCTCCTTAATGAAATTACAATTACAACCCTCAAGTCAGAATCAAGACTTGAACTTGGAATGTGCTTAATTTGTAATCTGAATCCAGTATAAATTATTCTGGGGCATCTTCACATAGATATATGTGTATACTCTGCTTTTCTTCTAAGTACTCATGAATTTGCAGGGGCATGATAGTCTGTTTGATAGCTGAACTTCTGAACTTGGAGTCAGGAAGAGCTGAGTTTCTTACATGTGTCAACTGTGTAACCACAGTCAAGTCACTTTTTCTCTGAGCCTCAGTTTCCTTCTATGTAAAATGAGGAATAATAAAAACCTGTAGAGCTGACCTCACAGGGTTATTGTGAAATTCAAATAAAATAAGGTCACTATCAAATGACATTTAAGTGTCGGTTATTATTTCAAAATTTTTATTTATTTTTAGTTTTCAACATTCACTTTTATAAGATTTTGAATTCTAAAATTTTCCCCCTCCCTCCTCCCTAAGATGGCATGCAATCTGATCTGGGTATAAAGGCTGATACTCTAAGCAATCTGGGAAGGCAAGGAATAGTTTACCTGTCAGATTTATGGAGAAGGGAAGATTTTATGACCAAACAAGAGTTAGAGAGCATTACAAAATGCAAAATGGATAGCTTTGATTACATTAAATTGAAAAGTTTCTGTACAAACATAGCCAATGCAACCAAAATTAAGAGGGAAGTGGAAAACTGGGAAAGAATTTTTACAACCAGTATCTCTGATAAAGACCTCATGTCTAAAATATACAGAGAACTGAGTCAAATCTATAAGAATACAAGTCATTCCCCAATTGACAAATGGTCAAAGGATATGAACAGGCAGTTTTCAGAGGAAGAAATTAAAGATATCTATAAGCATATGAAAAATTGCTCTAAATCACTATTGAT
>JAQQSW010023522.1:0-10259 GCA_028646575.1 Pseudocheirus occidentalis
TACTGATGCACTACTCCAGACAACTAAATTTTCACAGAATTTTCTAATGTATCATGTATTTACCTACCTATCCAGCTAGCTATCTACATTATATATATATATATATATATATATATATATATATATATATATATATATATATATATATATATATATATATACACACACACACACACACACACACACACACACACATATATATACACACACAAATATGTGTGTATGTATATGTGTGTATTCATTCAATCAAGACACTCAGGCATACACACATATGTGTGTGTATGTATGTAAGTATATATTTTCATAGTAGGAGCAGTCAGAAGGTGCATTCCCCCTTGGATAGATTTTATAATAAAACAGATATATCTCCATATCATGATACAGCCCCATTGCAAACTTTTTTTGTATTATGAACAATGTACTGGTAGAAGCAACAAGATTCCGCAGCTCCCACATAGCCACCTCAAATACCCATAAAATATGACTCTAAACAAATTTTAGGGCTCCAAACTCACAAAACTACAAAAAAACATATCTCCAGCTAAAGGCAGCTTAGTAGAAAGGGCTCATCCCAAAAAGAAAACTCCTAGGAATGTTATAGCTGGGTTCTAGATTTTGCAGATCAAGGAGCAAATATCACAAGCTGCCAAGAAGAAACAATTTGAATACTGTGGAAACACAATTAGAATAACCTAGGATCTGGCAGCTTCTACATTAAGGGATCAAAGGACCTGGAATATGATATTCCAGAGATCAAGGGAGCTAGGATTAAAACAAAGAATCACCTACCCAGCAAAATTGAGTATGATGTTCCAGGGGAAAATATGGTCATTCAGTGACGTGGAGGACTTTCAAACATTTTTGCTGAAAAAAACAGAACTGAAAAGAGAATTTGACACTCAAATACAAGAAGCATGAGAAGGTAAACATGGAAAAGAAATCATAAGCAACTTATCAAAGTTGAAGTATTTACATGCCAACATGGAAAAATGATAATTGTAACTTATGAAACTTTTTTCTCAGAATGAGGATAGGTGAAGGGAATATAAATGTATATATACACACATATGTCTATATGAGAGGGTTTATGTTTGCATATGAACATATGTCTTAGTATGTGTATATATGAGTACATAGAGGGCACAGGATCAATTGAATAGGAAGGAATGATACTCCAAAAGGTGAAATTCTGAGGTGAGAGAGGATTAGAATGAGAGGAGACAGGAAGAGACAGAGTGGGGTTAATCATCTCATGTAGAAGAGGCAAGGGATAATTCTTACAATGGAGAGGAAGAGCAGGAAGCAAAAGGGAAAGGATCAACCTTACTCTCATTGAATTTGGCTTAGGGAAGGAATGACATAAACTCTAAACTGGGTATCTTGCCACACAGGAGAGTAGGCGGAATGGGGATGAGAGGTGAGATGATGGAGAGGAGGGCAGTGTGGGGGGAGGGTTGCTGGAAGTACACACTTCTGTAAAGGGACGGGGACAGGAACAGGGTAGAGAATAGAACAAGGGAGGGCGGGATAGGAAGGAGTGACATATAATCAGTCTCTTTCAATATGCCCATTATGGAGATGTTCTGCATAATTACACATGTACAGCTTGTATTGAATTGCTTGTCCTTCCAGTGGGGCTGGGTGATGAGGGAGGAAGGGAAAGAATCTATAATTGAAAGTTCTATAATCAAATGTTAAAATTGATATGTATATTATTATTATTATCATCATTATTATTAACTACATCCAACTTGGAATTAAGATATATAGGCACTGTGGTAGGGAAATCTATCCTGCACTACTGGAAAGTCAGAGAGATGAGGCAGAAGGGGGGGACACAGGAGAGAGCAGATTAGGGGAGGGGTTATACAGTGGGATGGCTGTTTTGAGGTGTTGGGTAGGGAAAAGAAGGGGAGAAAATTTGTAACTCAAAATCTCATGGAAATGAATGATGTAAACAAAAAAATAAGTAAATTTATTTATTAAAAAATACTATTACTATCCTGGAGAATCAGTAACATGTTGAGAATCTGGATTCTATATGGTCCTAAATTAAATTACATAATCCCTAGATAGAGGTTATAGGTCAGGAAGCCAGAAATGTAGGCTTTATGGCCATCCTGAGAAATAGTGTTTTTCTCAGATTCTTGCTATGAAAGTGCTTTTACATTGAAATATGTGTGTGTGTGTGTGTATGTGTGTGTGTGTGTGTTTCATGCAATCTCTGGGGCTAAAAGTGTGTGGAGTAAGTTTGGAATCACTAGTGTATAATGATAGAGTCCCTTTGTCTCTCTAATCTAGAAATGTATATTCATCTTTTTTTATTTTTTAATGACTGTCTATTTTCCATCCTATTGACTTTGGAGTGTCCCACAATGCACTTAATATTAGGATTTGGCAAATAAAATGGAATCATCTCTAGTTAACCCTCTAATGCCTTATCCTTAAGCACCTATGTTAAAGTTATAGTATTTACCTCAAAAGCTACAAAACACTTTTAAATTTAGTTTTTAACTTTTTAATACATAAGGACTTTCTTCTTATTGCATCAGAATTCACATACACTGCAGTCACTAAATTAACAAATAGCTCCAAATGGAGACCACATTTCCCTGCCTCAAACCTCTGCACAACTCCTGGGGACTCTATTTTCCTGTTTGGTTGCTTTTCTCAGGAATCGATATTGAACTCTCCTTTCTTCCAATTCCTTCTAAATGAATGCCTCCACTGTGAAGTAAAAGATTAATCTTTAATGAACTGAATGATTAACCTTTAGCAAATGGCCAACAAGTGAAAGCTTAGTAGGATTAGGTAAAGGTGATATCTGAAGTGAGGCAGAATTTCTTTTCCAGGAGAAGGAAACAGGGTATTAGAACTGAATAAAGCTGAAGTCATTTATTCCAAGCTACAGGTAAACAAATTTAAAAAATAAAAAAACAGATTCACTTCTCCCCTCTCTGTCTAGATCTCTCATATACATTGTTTACCTGAATTAGAATCCAAGTGTCTTAAAGGCAGAGACTCTCTTGATTTCTTATATTTGCATCCTCAGAACTTTGTACACTTTGCTCTCCATCTGCAGGTAGTACTTGGTTTCAATTCTACCTCCCACAGACACTCTCTTAATGGAGGGGTTTGAGGGTGAAGAACTAAACTTCTCTTAGAACTTTTCTTTATAGAGGAGAGAAATTAAATTTTCAGTTTACTCCACTCCCCTCTTCTAGCTCTTCCTGATTTCAATTCCAGAGAACCAAACCCCCTGGTGACTCCCTTCCCACCCCACATCCTTCTTTAGAGCTCCCTTTTGTGTGCTGTTTTCCCTCACTAGGTTGTAAACTCCTTAAGAGAAGGGACTTTTTCTGTGTGTGTGTGTCTCTCTCTGAGTGTGTGTGTGTATATATATATATATATATATATATATACACACACACACACACATACATACATACATACATATATATACATACACACATACATACATATACATACATACATACATATATGTATGTATGTATGTGTATATATATATATATGTATTCCCCTCCCCCTTTATTTTTATCTACATTGCTTAAAACTGCCTGGAACACTGTAGGCACTTAATAAATATTTATTGAATTAGCATAGTTCTTGACCCAAAATAAGCATAACAAATTTCACTTTATCATTCATACATTCATTTTAATTTGCCCTTTCCAATCTGAAATTGATTGACTAATTTTATATTATTTTTCTTCATGCTATTAAAGGAAACCAAAACAAATCAAGTAAATGGACAGAGGTAGTATCAAAGAGTGTTCATAGATTAAAGATAGAAGTTCAGATTTAAGGTTTTATCCATGTGATTTTCTCTATCATCTATGTCTATATGATGCTTTTTTAAATTTGAAATTCAGATCCCCCTGTATCAAGACTAATTAATGGCTCTCCCTCCATATCACCAAAAACTAGACATAAGAAAGGTAACACTTTTCATATATTATATTTATATATAGAAAATATTTATATAAAATATGATATATTATATATAAATATAATATATTAATATATAAATTATATATTCTATTAATTTACAAATCAAGATTCCCCATTTGAATCATCCTTTTCTGTTTAAAAAGTTGCATTTGACTTTTTACATGCCTCTATAAATTTTGACAATGACTACTGAGAAATACATTGAGTTTATCCTGGGTGGGTATAAGAACAGCATAATTCCCCCTAGAGTCACCCAGAGATCAATCTTTGTGATTTAAAATAATGTCCTGAATTCTATTTTTGGATGAATTAAAGGAAGTGAAATAAAGAAGCAAATACACACACATACCAATACTAATAGGTATGTTTCTGTACATATAATGGATACTACTATTTCATTAACTACATACATGACTCCTTATTACTATTAACCCAGTATAAAAGGCTCTGAGCTCTTGCCACCCTAGTTTAATCTTTTTGTAAATAGTATTTTTTTCCAATTCCCACCCCTCCCACTTCCCTAAAATGTCAAGCAGTTTGATATAGGTCATAAATGTAGCAAAAATCCAGGATTATCAGGCCAAGAAGAAAATATTGCAAGCAGCCAGAAAGAAGCAATTCAAATATCAATGAATCACAGTCAAGACTAGCCTGGAATTACCAGCTTCTACATTAAAGGATCAGAGAGCTTAAAATATGATAGAAGGCAAAGGAGCTTGGATTACAACTAAAAATCAACTATCCAGCAAAACTGAGCATCATCTGTCAGGGGTAAAGATGCACATTAAATGAAATAGGAAACTTTCAAACTTTCCTGATGAAAAGACGAGAGCTGAGCAGAAAAAATGATCTTAAAATATACGACTCAAGAGAAGCATTAGAAGGTAAACAGGGAAGAAAAAAATTATATTCAGCGTGAATATATAGTTTACCTCCACGTACAGGAAAAGTATATGTGTAACTCTTGAGAACTGTAACTCTATTAGGCCAGTTAGAAGGATAAACACAGAGAGAGAGAGTGCTTGTATAAGTTGTCTTTGATGTGAGGATAAAAAAATAATTAAGTGGTGAAAAGAAGGATTGTACTGGGAGAAGAAGAAAGGGGAAGCAGAAAAGGGTAAATTACATCACATGAAGAGGTACAAATGACCTGTTACAGCAGAGGGAAAGAAAGGAGGACGTGAATATTGCTTGAACCTTACTCTCATCAGATTTGGCTCAAAGAGGGAATTCCATCCAGTTGGATGTTGAATTTTATCTAACCCTCTAGGAAAGTAGGAGGGGAAAGAAGAAAGAAAAGAAAAGGGAAGAGGAGGTTGCCATAATGGAGGACAGAAGTAGGAGGGGAAAAGGGAAAGAAAAGGGAGGGCATGATAGAAGGGAGGACAGATTGAGGGAGGTGGTGTTCAGAAGCAAAACACTGGTGAGGAGGGACAGATTGAAAGAAGAGAGAAAAGTATAAATAGGTGTGGGAATAGGATGGAGTGAAATACACCATAATTTTAACTATTTATGTGAATGGGATGAATTATCCCACCAAAATTCTAAAAATCTCCAATTAAATGTCAAATTAGATATGCTGATAACCAAAGGAGAGATGAATAAAATTGAAAGTAAAAAAAAATACTGAACAAATAAATAAAACTGAGAGCTGGTTTTATGAAAAAATAATAAGAGAAAACTCTAGTTAATTTAAAGAAAAAAGGAGAAAAATCAAATTACCAGTATGAAAAGGGAAAAGATTGAATTCACCACCAATGAAGTGAAAATCAAAGCAATGATTAAGAGCTATTTTGCCTGACTGCATGCCAATACATATGACAACATAAGTGAAATGGATGAATGTTTACAAAAATGTAAGTTGCACATATTATCAGAAAAGAAAAGAAAATACTTGCACAACCCCATCTTAGAAAAAGAAATTCAACGAGCTGTCAATGAACTTCCAAAGAAAAAAATCTCTATGATCAGATGGATTTACAAGTGAACTCTAAGAACATTTAAAGAAAAATTAATTCTAGTATTCTATGTACTATTTGGAAAAATAGGTCCTGCCAAATTCCTTTTATGACACAGTTAAGGTGCTGATACCCAAACCGGGAAAAGCCAAAACAGAGAAAAAAAATTATAGACTAATTTTCTTAATGAATATTGATGCAAAATTTTAAAATAAATTATTAGCAAAGAGATTTATCATGAAGATAATGCACAATAACATATTAAAACACTAGAGAACACAGGAATAAGTGGAGTTTTCCTTAAAATGATAAACAGTATCTATCTAAAACCATCAGCAAGCATTATAGATAATGAGGATAAGCTAGAAGACTTACCAATAAGATCAAGTGCTAGCTTTAGCAAAAAGAGAAGAAAAAGAAGTTGAAAAAGTTAGAGTACACAATTAGAAAACAAACTATCACTCTTTGCAGATGATAGGTTGGTATACTTAGAGAATCCTAAAGAATCAGCTAAAAAAACACTTGAAACAATTAACAACTTTAGCAAAGTTGAAAGATATAAGATAAACCCACAGAAATCATAAACATTTCTATGTTTTGCCAACAAAGCTCAGCAAGAAAAGATGGAAAGAGAAATTCCATTTAAAATTACTGTACACAATATAAAATATTTTGCAGTCTCCTTGCCAAGAGAAACTCAGGAACCATATAAACACAATTATGAAATACTTTTCACACAAATAAAATCAGACCTAGTCAACTGAAAAAGTATCACTGTTCAAGGGTAGGCTGAGCTAATAAAATAAAAATGACAATTATACCAATATTAATTTACTTATTCAGTGCTATACTAACTAAACTACTAAAAATATTTTATGCAGCTAGAAAAAATAAAATTCATATGGAAGAATAAAAGGTAAAGAATATCAATGGAATTGATAGGGAAAAATGCATAGGAACTTGGCCTACCATTCCAGATCTGAAATGATACTAAAATTCAGCAATCATCAACACTTTTTAGTACTGGCTAATGTGGTGGATCAAATGAAATAGGTTAGGTACACAAGACATAGCAATGCACTATTTGATAAACCCAAAGACTCTAGCTTTTGAGATGAAAACTCTCTGAGAAAAAGTGCTCAGAAAACTGCAAAGTATTATGGCAGAATTTAGGCACAGATCAACATCTCATGCCCTGTAATAAGAAAAGGTCAAAATGGATACATGATTTAGATATAAACATTGATACCATTAGCAAACTAGGAGAGTAAGGTATAATATACCTGTCAGATCTGTGAAGGGAAAATTTTATGACCAAACAAGATAGAAAACATTATGAAGTGTAAAATGGTGGGGTAAACTATGTAATAGGAGGGCAAGGCAGCCTGTAGTAGTAGAGAAGTCAGGAGAGATAGGAAATAAGAGATACACAAACAAAAACAAAGATCAGGAGTAGAATTTTTAAGGAAAGCATATGTCCATATATGTACATACGTATATAATGTATATAGGTATATATATATGTATATGTATAAGATCTAATAAACTACATTTAATTGTAGCCTTCTTCGAGTGTAGAGAGGAAAGAAATAAAAAATAACAAAGTAAAAATTACACAGCAGAGAACAAAAGAAAACTTACAAGGAAACAAAGATGGGCAGCTCTAAATACAACTTGTAGTATTTATCATTCAGGGTTTCTTGAAATGAAAATTTATCATATATTTTAACTTCTTTTAATGTTCTGCTATGCACATCATCTGCTCTTTTTTTTCTTTTCTTACTTGGTATTTAAGTTTCAATATTTAAGTGTATGATAACTTTTTTTCTTTTCTCAAACCTGTATTTGAGTTCTGTGTTTGAGTCTAAAAATAAAAACAATGTTGAAAACTATCTTTACACATAATTAGGAAAAATAAAATGCTATTATATGTGAAAATATACAAAATGCCTACCAAAGATTAAAAATAAAAAATAAAGATATTACTTCATTGTCTATGATATCTTTTAGCAAGTTGTGGCTTCCTTCCTTGCCTTGTAATTAGATCTATTTTTTTTCCTTCATTTGAGAGAGTGATTGATGACTTTGCATAGTACTGCCTCACTTAAATCCAATTCACATCCTAGTCAAGATATCTCCCTTGTAATGTCCCTGGTTCTCTTCAATAATAAAGGATGAACAACAATAATTTTCCTTTAGCTGAAGTATAATATAGTCTGTTACAGCCTTTTTACCTTTGCTCTCCATGTGTCTGCTTCAAATGTCTTTCTCGAAAACAACATATTATAGGATTCTGATTGTTAATCCACTCTGCTATCTACTTCCATTTTATGTGAGTTCATCTCATTTCACATTCACAGTTATGATTACTGTTTATTTCCCTCTATCCTTGTTTATATTTTTCTTTCTCTTTTCACTTTATCTCTCCTGATCAGTGTTTTGCTTTTGACTACCACCTCCCTCAATTTGCCCTCCCTTCTATCAGACCCTTTTGTGCTTGTTGCACTCTTCTCTCACTTATCTATAGTGTAAGAATGATTTCTATACATAACTAATTGTGCATATTATTCCTACTTTAAGCCAAATCTGATAAGAGTAAGGTTCAAGCAATGTTCACCCCCTTCTCTTCTTTCCCTCTATTTTAATATGTCTTTCACACCTCTTTATGTGACATAATTTAGCATATTTGATATCTCTCTTCCCTCTCTCCAGTGCAGTCCTCTTTCTTATCTCTTATTTATTTTTATATCATCTTATCAAAGTCAACTTAAACCCACACCTCTGTCTATGCACACTTTTTCTAACTTGCCTAATAGAGATACAGTTCTTAATAATTACATCTTCCTTTGTGAAAATCTTATGTTTTTTTTCCTCATCTGCCTTTTTATACTTCTCTTGTGTCTTGTATTTGAAAACTGAATTTTCTGTTTAGCTCTCATCTTTTCATCAGGAATGTCTGAAAGTCTCCTATTTTAGACTAAAGCAATGCATGCTATCATTATTTTTAATGTTTGATTTTGTTTCTTTTTTTCCAATTGTTCACTCCATTGGTGACAAACCTTCTGTACAACCAGACTATTGTACAGTGTGAAAGTATTTGCAGATCCTATACATGATTGAATGCCACCATGGTGGGGGGGGAAGAGGGGAGAAAATTTGAAACTCAAGGGATTGTGGAACTGAATCTTGTAAACTAAAAGTAAATAAACAAATCAATGAAAAAAAAAGAAAAAAGTCTCCTATTTTATTGAATACACATTTTTTACCCTGAAAAATTATGCTCACATTTACTGGGTAGTTGATTCTTGATTATAATTCAAGCTCTTTTTTCTTCTAAAGTATCATATATCAAGCCCTCTGATCCTTTAATGTAGAGCCTGTTATGTCCTGTGTAATCCTGACTGATTCCTCAATATTGAGTTTTTTCTTTCTGACTGTTCGCAATATTTTCTCCTTTACCTGAGAGTCATGGAATTTGGCTATGGTAATCCTGGGAGTTTCCATTTTGGTATCTCTTTTAGGAGGAGATCAGTGGATTCTTTCAATGATCATTTTATTCTCTGGCTCTAGGATATCAGAGTAGTTTTCCTTGATAATTTCTTGAAAAATGCTGTCCCTCCAAAGAAGAGTTAGAAAGCATTATAAAATGCAAAATAGATAATCTTGAAAGCCAACATAACCAAGATTAAGAGGGAAATGGGAAATTGGGAAAGAATATTTACAACTATGTGTCTCTGATAAAGGCCTCATTTCTAAAATGTACAGGGAATTAAATACAATTTACAAGAATGCCAGTCATTTCCCCAATTGATATGTGGTCAAAGGATATGAACAGGCAATTTATAGAAGTAGAAATTAAAGATATATTTATGTACATGGAAAAATGCTCCAAATCACTATTGATTCGTGAAATGCAAATCAAAAGAATGTTGAGGTTCCACATCTCACTAGTCAGATTGGCTAAGATGACAAAACAGGAAAATGTCAAGTGCTGGAGAGGACATGGAAAAATTGGAACTCTAACGCATTGTTGGTGGAGCTGTGAACTGATACAACCATTCTGGAGGGCAATCTGGAACTATGCCCAAAGGGTTATAAATAATTGCATACCCTTTGACCCAGTAATACCACTTTTGCGGTTGTATCGCAAAGAGATCACAGAAGTGGGAAAGGGTCCCATATGTACAAAAGTATTTATTGCAGCTCTCTTTGTGGTGGCAAAAAACTGGAAATTTAAGGGATGTCCATCAATTGGGGAATGGTTGAACAAGTTATGGTATATGAATGTGATGGAATATTATTGTGCTATAAGAAATGGGAAGGAAATTG
>JAQQSW010023523.1:0-10259 GCA_028646575.1 Pseudocheirus occidentalis
TTTTTCGACCTCTTTTGCCATTTGAATTAATCTGTTTTAAGCTGTTATTTTCTTCAGTCAGGTTGTTGACTCTCTTCTCATGATTTTTTATGTCATTCTTTTTTTCTCTTCCCAATTTTTCCTCCCCTTCTCTTACTTGATTTTCAAAATCCTTCTTGAGCTCCTTCATGGCCTATAATCAATTCATATTTTTCTTAGAAGCTTTTGTTCTAAGAAATCTGACTTCATTGTCTTCCTCCTATTCCATGATTTGATCCTTTTTGTCCCCCAAAATGGAATCTAAAGTTGTATTACTGTTCTTGGTTTGCTTCATTTGCTTGCTCATGTTGACACTCAATTACTTGACTTTTGAGCTCTTTCCCATCATAGAACTCTACTTTCAGAGGGAAGAGCTTTGTCCCAAATTGATGGGGTTTTTGCAGCTGCTGCTATTAGGAGGGCACTACCCCCACAAACTCTGGCTCACTTTTCACACACCTCAGGTCCACCCCCCAATATCATGATCTAGATCCATGCAGGTTAAAGCAAGAGTCATTACTCTCTGAATATTTTCTTGGCTCCCCTATGATCAGCAGGCCAGGAGCTGTGAAGCAGACACATCGAGGTGGCTACAGGGCCACCTCATCTCTGCCACTTCTAGCTCTGGCAGCAGGGGCCAGACCCACTCCTCCAAGCCCCTCCCCCAAGATACAACAGAGTTCTACACTGACCTCTCACTTTTTCTTTGGCATTTATGGGTTGATAATTCTCAAAATTCCCACTGTTACTGGTGATCCACTCTCATGAAGTCTGCTTCAGCTTCTGGTCGGAGCCATCCTGGGGCTACAACCATGGGCTCACACAGGGCTGGGCAGGGCTCCCAGTGTGTCATGATGGCCCCTTCCTGTCCCACTGCTGGGCAGCCTTTAGTGGGAGATTTGTTTCTCTCTGTCTCTTTGTGGGTTCTGTAGCTCTAAAATTTGTCTGGAGTCATATTTCATAAGTATTTGAGGTGGTTGTGGGGGGAAGCCATGATATTTTCCTCCATCTACACCACCATCTTGGCTCTGCCAATGGGATTAAGAGGAATTTCAAGCACAAAATTTAAAGCAGTATTGGACAAAACAAGTTAAAAGGGAGGAGAGGAAGGAGGGATTTATTTATTTTCTAACTAAGAGGTAAAAATGAAGAAAATTAATTAAATAACTAGATGAAATAAACCAAAAATGAATTAATAAGGTAAGCAAAAATATAAAATCAGCAACAGGGATAATGCACAAGAGAGGTTGGGCTTGACATTAAGTGGAAGAATAACAATAAGTTTGGGATCACCCTAACATCAACTGAGGTAAAACATTCAGAGTAAACTTATTGTCTTTCTAGAGGAAGAAGGGGGAAAATATAACTTTGGGGAAAAAAAGATTTGAAAAATGAGAGGAAATTTATACCTAATTCTCATAACTTTAAATGCAAATGAATTCAACAATACCATGAAATGAAAATGGTTGATTGATTGACTAAGAAGGCAAAACTTCATAAATCTGTTGCTTTCCAGACTCCCATCTGAAAAATGAAGAAATAATAAAAAAGACAGAATAATGATGAATGAAGGGGAAGACTTGCAGTGCATTGTAAATTCTAAAAGCAAGAGATTTATTCATTCTATCAGTGGAAGCAAAAACAACATCAACAGGGTTCCTGTAAAAAATTTTCCTTCAGAAAGTCAAGTTTTTCCCTCCATCTAAAGTGAAAGCTTACTAGCTATTAAATACCAAAAATACATTCAACTCTCCTCTTTCTTTATATGTCTCATCTTTTCACCCTTCAACTGACTAGTACAGGTTATATTGCCCATTTATTTTTCAGATGCTTTTTTATTTTTGTTTCATTTTTCACCCTTTTCTTTCCCCCAGTCCTCTTTTTTTCTGGAAATATTTTTCCATGATTACTTAGAGAGAAATTCAGTCTTTCTTGCATTTTCTTTGCCTTTCTTCTGCATGATGGAGAAAAACTTGAATTTTGTGAATATATGTGTTATGTAGCTCTGAAAGGAACACTAATTCAGTATACTTTCTGTAGGTTACACCAAATTTATACTTACATTTCACCTTTGCTTGGAGCAAGATCAATAATTCTTTCTTTCTTTAATTTAATTAGGACTCATGCCTATTGTGGCTAACTATTACGTCAAATGCCAATTTGTAAAACATGATCATGAGATCTAAATCATGAATTTTATGAGCTATGTTTTCCTTATTTTATATACCACTTACCCTCAGATACCTATTTCTATCTACTGTACTTTGCTGATTTTATAAGCTCTGCCCAATTGTAAAGACCCCTAATTTATTTAGCAGACAAAAGCAGGCAAGACGCTGGCACACAAGGCATAGAAAATAATACACAATACAATTTTATATACACATATATACAAACACATACATATATGCACATATATGCATTCATGTGTATATATCCACGCATATATGTATATAGATACACATGTATATTTATATAAATATATGAACATATACATATATACATGCATACACATACACATATATAATATTTTTGTTGTTATTGTTAATTTACTGCTGAACTTTAGGAATCTTTTTTGTATTTTCCTTGATGTTTGTTGCTTTGTTCTCATTGGGTTTGGGGAGTGCCTCAATTGATGGAAATAAGCTGATAGAAGCAGAAGACATAAGCACGAAACAGAAAAAAAATATATGAACATACAAGAAGAAATTCAATTACTTAATACATTTTATCCATTTTGCTTCAACTGGATGGTGACCTACAGTTATTTTTGTGTTTTCCTGGAAAGTTGGCTATGTCTTTGCTACCTCAGTGTGGGGGTAAGCAAAGTGATGGGAATAAAGATAATTCTCTTAACAAAAGCAAAGCAAAATACAATGAGAAAAAAAAGACAGTTTGATGTTTTAACCAACTTTGTAATACCATACATGCCCAGTCTGTGCAAAATAACTAATAAAGAAAACAAATTAGGTAAAAAAAATATTGTCTATATATTTACAATTATATTCAAATTGTCTCTTTTGTCAGTAACAATACAGATTTAATTTTATTTTCTAGATCTAGATAATTTTCAGAACTGGTCATCTTACACTTTACAATCTCTGTCCAAATTGCTGGCCTATTAGCTCAGTCCATTCAGTATTCAATCTTCCATCAGTCATTTGTGTCCCTCAAAATTTCTCAGGTATTCCCTCTCTTTATTCTACCATGCTTCCTTCATGGCCTGTTCTCTGTGTTGTATCTCCTAATAGGCTGCCCCCATTGCAATAGCCACTCCTCATCCTCTACCAAATACTTTTTGAATTCATTTAGGTTGAAAAGACTCATGATTAATTGGTTATGCAGTCTGGAGAGAGATAAGATTTGGGATCAATCTTAATGAAAACAAACTGATCTTAAAATGAGAATTGTCCCAAAGCATGCACTCTGATGATTCAGAGATAAAAGTAGTAATATATTTGTACCTCAAAATAACAGCATGAAAAAGAGAATAACCAGGAGATACACGAGTGTAGAATTATTTTGTTTGTATTGTTTCAATGGTGAAGAAGAAGGGTACGCTGACCCTTGAAAACTCAGAGAGAAATGGTTAAATCCACAATGTTAAAGTCAGTTATCTACTCATTACAATAATATCCTGCAATATAACTCAATACATAGAAAAGCGTTATTAAATGCCTGCTTTCTTGATTGATTGAAAAGTAATTCATTATACATGTGCCCCGCCCACCAAAAAAAAAGATTTCATGAATTTTTCTGCAGGGCTTCCTTATCTAAATAGGAATAAATACTGAACCCCTTATTTCATTCCTAATGGGGTGAAAAAGCATCCTATTCCACTGAATCAGATCAAGTGAAATAACCTAAATAAAATATTGCCAACCTCAATGTACTAAAATAAATGTGGTGATGCTGGCAGTGGTGATGTTACTGCTCCTGCTCCTGCAGCTGACTACTATTATCAATACAAATAAATACCGTCTCTGCCAATTATAGACTTACTTGCCTATGGCACTGAGACATTAAAAACAAACAAAAACTTACCCAGCATCATACAAACAGTATGTGAGTATGCATCAGAGGCAGGACATAAACTCAGTTCTTCATGACTTTGAGACTTCCTATCCACTAAGGAACTCTGCCTCTTATGCCACAGTTAAAATAATGTAGTTTAATGACAGTAGTCCCCCTTTAAAAAATTCGAGGTTTAAATTTTAAAAATTCTCCTTAATTTTTGGGATCTCTTCCAGTAGATTTTGCTATATATAAAGAAGCCTACTCTGCTCAGATATTTTTCTTCTCTGCAGTGCAAATTATTATGATTTGCCTTCCTTCTCAATTGCTCATACATTTGTCTTTAAATAAGACATTGGAAAAGCGTGTTTCAAAAGTGCCAGTAAATTATCCTTCCAAGTTTAAATAACCATGAAGATGAAAAGATACTTTTCATTTGTTTCTCTTGACTTTGAAATAATGATAAAATAGAAACTTTTTTTGAAATATGTATTTTTCTTTTTGAAGGTTGACTAGCCAAATTAGCAAATAAATTTCTGTAATGCTCTTTATATCATTCTAAACAAGCTTTATACCTGGAAGATTATGTTGATTTTTTAAGCACTAGAATTTCAGTTTTTTCTACAATATAACATTTATCACCCCAATAAGACATTTCAGTAATACCTACTATATTTATGTAGATTTTTATATCTAAAATGTCGCTAAATTGTGTAACTCTGCTTTTGGGGATGAAAACAGACAGGTGATAAATTATTTCTGATTTACATCCTCTTCCACATACAATTAAAGCTCAGTATTATCCAGTTGATGTATTTTGCTTTACATTTACATCACCTGGATTTTACATTCTTTACACACCCTCATTTTCACTGGAATCTATTTTTCTAGCTGAACTTTGTGTTGATTTTTTTCTCTTATAATACAATAAATGAATCAAATATCCAAAGTATGACCTTCTAAGACACGATAAATTATTACCAACGTATGTGTACATATTCAAAATGCATTCAAGCATATGTAGGTGTTACAGAAACATTTACTTCCCATTTTGTTCTAGTCCTAGTAACAGAGTAAGCTTCTTCACTGAGGTTTCAAGACAGGGTAAAAGGTCAGAAAAGGGTCAGTTATCATTAGAATATATGAGGCCTATTTGAGCTATCAAACATTGAGTCCCATTCCCCATTTCCACCATGGACATCAAAAATTCTCTATATTCTCAAATTATTTTGATATGAATGTCAAATAATAAGTATAAATGAAAGGGACTTTGGAAACCAGATAGTCTGAATTTGAAACCTCTTTTTTTAAAACCAAGGTGTCTGAGATGCAGCAATCTAAAGGGATTTATCCAGAGTCATACAAATCCTATTTGACAATGATGAGACTTGAACCCAAACCTGTGGAAATACTGTTACTACTAGTACACCACATGACCTTGTGACTTATATCTGTTTCAAAACAATCACAGACAACTGAAATGAATTCAGACAACCATTTTGTATACAAGATTGAGAATGCCAATCTGACCAGTTTTCATTTTTCAAGCCATTAGGTTAGAGTCCTATAGGCATAAGATTATTTCAGACGCTTTCAATTGATGGAGTTCAGAAGAAATTCAAGGGATTATCTGCCATCCTGTGTAATAGAAGTGAGTAATGCTATTGTGAAGCAAACCAGGTTTTATTGAATACCTGATATTTGTGCTGGGCTTTTTTTCATCCTTGTATTCCATGGGTACAATAAATTCAAACAAGTGATTATTTTTCTATTACATGAATAACCAATTATTATATTAAGATTAAAGTTGTCCTTTCTATTTCCTCAATCTTGGACAAAGCTCCTTTTGGTAATTCAGCTATTCTCAGATGGACAAAATTTATAGATGAGATTTGAACTAATCCTTGGAATACATGCTCAGTGAGTTTGGGTGTCCACCCAACTAGGAAAACTTTCATTTATAGTGTAAACAGACTCTAAGCTAGGTGAATTCCAACCCCAAAGCACAAAGTTTATGCCCTTGAAATTCTCCTTTGGAATCTAGGGTGACCTAGCTCACAGAGAAGAAAACAAAGCAAAGTGGTCTGGATAGAAATGTATTCCTTTGTCCAGTTTGCTGGAAGTGGCTACATCTCATTATTGAGCTATATTCTCACTGGAAGTTATGATTTCAGCCTACCTCTTCATTTGAAAATCCACCCCTTCATTAATTGTTCACTAACCAGTGCTGATTTTCACTTGTCAGGGAACCCACTTTTCCAAAGTTATTTGATCATTCAGTGATCTCAATCCTTCTGTCTTAGTTTACCAAATGAAACAACTGTCCATCAATTTATTTATTACCAGCTAGGCTAATTAACACATTGATCACCAAGAAAGGCCCATCACTTGGGCTTTTCATTTTTCTCAGAATGAAATGGTAGGAGTTACATAATATTTGACTAGTCTATAAATAGAAAAGTTTCCAAATCCCTCTATTAGACTGTGAGAACCAGATCAAGAACTGTTCTTCCTCTACATTGTATCTCCTCCAGTTGTTATCCAGTGAGATGCACACAGCACACACTAATTCAACAAGAATTTATGATGTATATATTTATATATTTTATTATATATGTATGTATATATGTATGTGTGTGTGTATAAAATTTCAGATGGTGTATAGAATGAGAAGGGAAACAAATTAGGTTTTATATAGTAGGTAGAACTTGCACTAATCCTTGAAGGAACATGGAAATTCTATGAAGAACAGATTAGAAGGAAGTGCATACATAGAGATAAGAAGGTAGGCTAAGCTGTTGTCCTTCCTTCTGGAAGGGACCAAAATGACATCACTATGTTGGAGTCAATGTTTCCAACTGTGACTCATCAGACAAATACAAGCTTGGAATTCCCACAGGTAAGGCACAAATAATCCATGTGGATATTTGGGGTAGATTCTCTAAGTTTGTGCATCACAACTTTCTTTTAGGTATTTTAATTCTATTTTTTTCATAGATCATAGCACTTTCTCTGACGAAGCTGGGTGTCATGCTGGTTGGTCCTGAGGCAGTGTCTCCCATGTAACACAACCTATTCCAAAGTTCTGAAGAGAGAACTTGGGAGTGTTCCCTAATTGCTTTTTCTGAACACCATGTTAGTGCATGCCCAGTGTGAGTTCTCCATAAAATAATCTTTTATGGCAAGTGAATGGCATTTGAACAATGTGGCCAGCCCATGGAATTGTGCTCTCTGCAACAGAATGTTCCAGAATTTTTGTCAATTTAGTTCAAGAAAGGACCTCAATGTCTGGTATTTTATCACACCAGTTTATAATCTTCCTAAGACAATTCAAAAGGAGGCAATTGAGTTTCCTGTCACAGCACTAATATACTGTCTGTGTTTCACAGGGATAAAATAATGAAGTCAGCACGATGACTCTGTAGACTTCCACTTTAGTAGTCAGTCTAATACCTCTTCACTCCCTTACTTTCCTTCAGAGCCTCCAAAACACTGAGCCAGCTCTGGCAATGCATGTGTCAATTATCAATTATAAATCTATACATACCTGGAAATTATATGACCAAGATAAATGAATTTATCCCCAGTATTCAAAACTTCTCCATTTGGTATAACCAATGGTTTGACATACGGATGGTGTAGTCCTGGCTGATGGAGTATCAACACCCATCAATCACACAAGAATCAATCCATATTTTGTTGCATATTGCCTTCAAAGATTATATGAGGGCACAGTCATCTATAAACAAAAAATCATGTGCTAAGACTCCCTCCACCTTAGTCTTGATTTATATACTCTTTTCAAGTTGAAGAATTTGCCACCAGTGCGGTAGCTGACCTCGATGACACAATCATCCTCATTGATGGCATCTGACAACAAGGCTGAAAACATCAAGCTAAAAATCATGAGAGCAAGTACATATCCTTGCTTAACTCCACTGGAGTGGACTTAGAAAGTGCAAGAGAATCATCCATTACCCAGAACCTGGGCAAGCATGCCATCATGAAATTAACATATAATAATGATGAACTCGAGGCAACCAAATTTTTACACGTTTCCATAAACCCTCAAGATGGACACCATCAAAGGCCTTCAGATCTACAAAAACTTAGTACAGACCTCTGTTCTGGTCCTGGCAATTCTACTGGAGAACTAATGACAAACTGGAGTTGCTAGGAAGTAAAAGCATATCAACCATTCCTCTTTTCTATCTGAAGACACATTGGCTCTCAAGTAGATAATCATTTTCCAGGTGAAAGATCAACCTATTAAAACTCTGACAAGAATATTGAAAACAATGACTAAGAGAGAGGTCCTACAATGATTATCACAGAGCAATTTATTTCAATTGCCTTTATAGAGATGAACAATGGAGGCATCCTTGAACTCCTGGGGGTTAACCTCCACTTGCCATATAACCTGGAAAATTTCAAAAAGCTTTTTTGTATGAGAAGTGGACCAACCCCTCCCCCCTTTGTAAATCTCAGCTGGAATAGAATCAGCACCATGTGCTTTGACACATGAAAGGAGCCTAGTGACATTCAAAACCTCTTCTTCGTTGGACCTTCAGCTAGGGAATGATTAACTTCAACTTGAGGTAAGTGGTCAGTGTCTTCAGCATTAATTCATAAAGGTCTGTCAAAAACACAACCTATTTCTCTAGGGTCTTTGTCCTTATTACTAATCAATGTGACTCTATCAGCACTGAGTAGTTGAGATGCATCATAGGTCTTTGACCCATAAATAGCCTTCAGGGCATCATAAAAACACTTTGGATTGTTACTATAAGCAACAAACTGAATTTCATCTTTCTTTTTAACAAGAATCATGCATGTCTTTAAGTTTAGCTTTTATTTTACTTTTCATGAACTTACATTTCCTTTCTAAAAGATGGATGAAGCATCTTACTGTATCATTCCCTATGGAAATCTCACTTTTTCATTTAGTAACTTCTAAATTTAACCATCATTTTTATTAAACTAATCTTGATGTATGCCAGTTTTTTTACCCAGATGGGCAATTGTTGTGCTGTACACCAAACCTCTGAAAGCTGTCCACTCCTTTTCTCCTCCACTATTGCCAACTGTGTGTTGGTTCCACTTTCCATCAAAGTTAAAGACCAACTTTTCCCACTCAGAGAAGCATTCTAATATGTTGATATTATTTCTTTAGGTAGCAATTTTGCCTTGGGGATACTTTTTTTGTTGACTATGAATATTTAGCTTGAAAAAAATAAGTCTATAATCAGTCCAGTTCTCTGATTCACACTCACTTCCTTCCTCACTCTCACATCCTGTATGTCTCTTCTTCCTGCAGTCACCTGGTCTATTAAATGTCAATGTTTTCTGTGAGGGCACATCCGTGAAGTTTTATTGCATTTAAGTAAATAGGAGACAGTGTTGGTGATAAGCAGTTCTTGAGACATACATGTTTTCGGTAGTAAGTGACCATTGGGGTTTCTAATTACATTGCTCACAAGGACTCCCTGCCATATCTGGAAATCTGATCTTGGATTACCATTAAAGTCATCCAGAATTATAAGTTTGCTCTCCTTTGCTGTATTGATGATGAAGTTGTCCAGGTCTTCACAATTTTTTTTCTTTGACTTCATCAGTATTTGTTGTGGTGGGAGCATGGGCACTGATGATGGTGGTATGGCATTTTTTTTGCAAGGGACAATTGCTTTCCCTTGAGTCTGTCATTCACTTCTTTTGGTAGGCATACAAGCTTGTTGACTAGATTATATTTTTACTGCAAAACCTACAGCAGCTTCACAGTGTTCCCCTTCACCACAGCCACTCCCCCAAAACACATATCCAGTACTATCTTCAGTAGGCTGGCCTTCATTTGCCAGTCTTATTTCACTCAGCACTGCTTTTTTTTCAATCTGAATTAATTTATTTATTTTCTTGTTTACATCGCTCATTTCCATGATATTTTGATTTACAAATTTTCTCACCATCTTCCCCCTACCCACCATTCCAAAACAATGATCCCACTACAAAGCCCCCCATCCCCCAATCTGCTCTCTTGTATGTCCTCTGCCATCATCCCTCTAACTTTCTGGTAGGGCAGGATGGGTCTCCCTACCCCAGTGCCTTATATCTTAATTCCCAGTTGCATGTCATTAATAATATTAATAATGATAATAATAATAATAATAATAATGATATATACATGCATATTTTTTACATTTGATTTAGAACTTTAAATTCTACATTCTTTC